>JAUKWC010041164.1:0-173697 GCA_032356245.1 Endocladia muricata | reverse complement strand
GCGGAGTCGCATCAGCTGTGCCGTAGTAAATGTTTGCGTCGTCGAAAGAGTTGCTGTCGGCTTTAGAGAACCTGACTTCGTGTAGGATTCGGCCTGGTTGTTCTTCGGTTTCGGTATTGACCTCGGCCCCTTGCAGGCGGGCCAACGTTTTGAGCACACCTTTGGACATCCCGCTATCGACGAGCAGAGACATCCACGCCGCTATGAGCGAATCTCGGCCGAAGAGGGTCATGAACCATGGAGCCCCCGCCGCGATAACCGGTTCTTCTGTGCGGGTTGGGTCGAAGATTCGTAACGAGCCGACATCGTTGAGCGCTTGGGTCGTGCAAAGCTTCAGCGGCCCGTAGTTAGTTTCGAAGCTAGGCACGTTACCTTGCCAGGCTGCAAGTTTTTGTACTGCTGAAGGCGACGTCGCCTGCGGAGAGCGGCAGGGTTTTCCGGCGAGCCAAGGCGTAACGCTAACCGATGTACTCCAAACAGCGCCGGGCTCGACCTGGATGTCCCAGCTCAGTAAACCACTTTGAACCCCAGTAGGAGCAGGGTCGGCTGCGATCCTCACTTCTAGCGAACTAGCCGAACCGGTCGAAATGCGAAGCCCGCCGCCTTCTACCACCGGTTCAACGACTTGACCCGATGCGGCGCGGCCCTCCTTTACTTCAAACAAGCCGGCAAAGTCAGTTTCGAACTCTGCGGTCACTGTCAGAGTCGCCACCTCGTCGCCGAAGTTGTGCACCTTAACTTCTTCGGTTAAGCCTTTGCCGACGGTTCGGGTTCGGAAGACCACGATTGGGGCATCGGCGACCCTCGTAGGCCCCTGATAGCGACCTACGAACTGGGCCCGGAAGCTCTCGACGATGTTGTGGCCAAGAGGCTCAATTGACCGGTCGTTAATCGAGATGGCAAACCGTTTTAATAGGCGAGTATCTAGATAGAACAGTCCTTGCGGGTCGGTGCCGCTGATGTCGCCGCCGACTCCGCTCAACGAAAAGCATCTGCCGTCAACGAGAGTTACGAGCGGCCCGGCGGTTGTTAATGGCGCGCTTTCGCCTTCAAATGTCCAGGGTGAGTTGTCGACGGCGTCCATCTTTGTTCCTGATCCTTCAGGGAGAGAATACGATCTGCTTGGCATCGAAGCGAAGCTATGCAAACAGTAGCCGCTGAGCAGACTTCCTGCGGGCAACCAGGGTCAGGTTCGTCGAGGCTACTCGGCGACCTTGTCTAGCAGGAATCAAATTCTATTTCGTTGCTTCGGGTCGTAGCGTGGGGAAGAGCACAACATCGCGAATAGTAGAAGCATTTGCGAGCAACATTACGAGGCGATCGATACCGATCCCCAGACCTCCGGTCGGCGGTAGCCCGTACTCCATAGCGCGCAGGTAGTCGTCGTCGACAACCATAGCCTCGGCGTCACCGGCTTCTTTTTGCTGGACCTGGTTTTCAAAGCGGGCCCGCTGTTCGGCTGGGTCGACGAGCTCGCTGAAGGCGTTTGCCAGTTCGCGACCTGCGATGATCGTTTCGAATCGTTCGGTCATGCCGGGTTTCGAGCGGTGATCGCGAGAAAGCGGAGAGACTTCCTTTGGATAATCAGTCACAAATATTGGGCCCCAAAGCTGAGACTCGGTAGTCTTTTCGTAAATTTCGAGAATCAGTTTGCCAGCACCGTAGGTTCGCTTCACCTCGACGCCGTGCCGTTCGGCAATCTCACGAAGCTCTGCGATGTCGCTTTGCAAACCGACGACGTCGTCGATTTGTTCATTGACGAGTTCGAGCAGTGTCGCCCGCCGCCAAGGAGTTGCCAGATCGAGTTCGCGATCCCCGTAGGTAAGCGTCGTGCTGCCGTGAATCTCTATGGCCAGGTAGGCCACCAGCTCCTCTGTCAGGGCCATTATATTTTCGTAGTCTGCGTAAGCCTCGTACAGCTCCAACATTGTGAACTCAGGGTTGTGCCGGGTACTGATACCTTCATTGCGGAAAACTCGGCCGATCTCGAAAACCCGCTCGAAACCGCCAGCGACCAGGCGTTTAAGGTACAGTTCTGGCGCTATCCGAAGGAAAAACTCTTGGTCAAATGCGTTGTGATGAGTTGTAAACGGCTGTGCTGCCGCACCGCCGGGGATCGGGTGAAGAATCGGTGTCTCTACTTCCATAAAGTTCCGGTCCTCCAGCCAGCGGCGAATCAGCGAGATTACTTTCGAGCGAAGCACAAAGGTGGCCCGGCTCTCGGGTGTAACCCAAAGGTCGACGTAGCGCTGCCGGTAACGAATGTCCTGGTCGGATAGGCCATGGAACTTGTCGGGGAAAGGTCGCTGCGCTTCCGCCAGCAAGCTCCACGACTCGACCTTGACCGACAACTCACCACGGCGAGTCTTCATTACTGCACCACTAACCCCAATCCAGTCACCTAAAGAGAGCTCGCAGAAATTTTCGAAGTCAGGTGTTACTTTGCTCGGCGCAAACAACTGAATCCTGCCGCCAGAATCTTGCAGCGTGCCGAATGCCAGCTTTCCCTGAACACGACGCAACATCAGACGACCTGCGATCGTAGCGTTTGCGCCAGCGTCGGTTCCGTCCTCAATGGCCCCAAAGCGTTCTTGTAAATCAGATGAGATCGCAGTTGGTTCAAACGTGTACGGAGTTTCTTTGGTCATAGTGTCCTCTTGCGTCGATCACAGGGGTGTCGCCGTGACGTCTCGACGATACTCGCTTGGCCGGCTAGCCGCTCGCAAATACAGCTCGGATACCCTCGACCCGCCCAAGATCACGTCGTCAGCGTTATCCTGAGCCCTTTTGCTTATTGGCCAATCAGAGCCAGGCATATTTATTCGGGATAGAATCCTTGGTGTCTGCGGGGGCGCTGAAGGGGCAACTCCGAGATTTCGGTGATGCGGCCCATCGTGGTCGCCCTTACAGGAAGATACAAATGAGAATCAAATACGCTATCCCAATGTTATTAGCGCTGGCTATCGGCGCCTCGGCGTGCTCGTCGTCGGAGTCCTCTGAGGCGAGCGACACGAGCGTTACCAGCTTGACCGAAGGCACCACGGACACCGATACCGCGCCTACTACCGCCACCACAAGTGAGGCGGGTGGTGAACCTGATGGTCCATCAACTGAAACGACGGCCGCGAGTTCGAGCCCCGCCGACGATGAGCTTGATGAAAGCTCGCAGGGGGCGTGGACGCTATCAAGATTGGTCATCGACGGCATCGAGATAGATGTGCCTCCAAATATTCAGCTGGTCATTAACAACGACACCATTCAGGGGACGACGGGGTGCAACACGTTCAACGGCACAGTAAGCCTTGGCGAAAGCAACCCCGCTGGACTACTTAACGATTTCAGCAGCGGAACCGAGGCATGTGAGACTGATGCCCTCACCCAGTTCGAAGAAGATTACCTACCGATTCTAGAGTCGGTCGTTTCGCTAAGCGTCAGATCAAGTGAAATGGATCTCGCTGGACCGGGTATGGCCGCAGTATATTTTCGATCGTAGACTTAGTTTGCGGTAAGACTCTCATAGGTGGAGGCCGTCACAACAGGGCGACGGCCTCCACCTTTTTTTGTCTATGCCGAGCGGGTAGTCTGCAACCGTGAACTTGAAGCGCAATATGCTCGGCGTCGGCGTGGCGACCGCAACGCTTATCTTTGCGGTATCGGCCGGATACCAGTATCGACAAACGCTTTTGCTCGCTGTCGTGATTGTGTCAGTTGTTCTCACCGCCGGGTATCTGGCGTACGTCGATTTCTGTCAGTATCGTCTGCCGAATCTGGTCACCGGGCCGCTTGCGTTGTTTGCGACGGGCGGACTGGTGCTCTGCGGTTTCAGCTACGACGTTACCGAGCGCACCCTGCCCGCAATCGGCTTGGGTGCCGGCACTTTCATCTTTTTTCTGCTGCTCCATCTGCTCGTCAACCTCGGCATGGGAGACGTCAAGTACGCCTACACGGTCGGGCTCGTATCCGGCTGGTTCGGGCTAGCAACGCTGCTGGTAGCCTTTGCGGTAACCGTTATTGCGGCCGCCTTCGCTGCGGTTATTGCCGCTGCGGTCACCGGAAACTCAAAGAGGTTTATCGCCTACGGCCCCTACCTGTCACTAGGTTTGGCGGTCGCTCTGCTCTAAATTACGGCCCTTCGAGCGTCTACGCGTTTCTTTCGACTACGACGTCGAGTCCGATATCGAGCACGGGCGCAGAATTGGTGATGGAGCCCGAAGAAACAAGATCGACTCCAGTGTCGGCGTAATCGTCGAGCGTGTCGAGGGTAATACCGCCTGAAGCTTCCAAGAGCGGCTGGCGCTGACCCGTGGTGCTGACCCGATTCCGGACCAGCTCAACTAGCTCCGTCAGCTCGGCCGGTGTGAAGTTGTCCAATAGTATGATGTCGGCGTCTGCTGCGAGCGCCTGTTCGAGAAGATCTCGTGAGTCAACTTCGACATGGACGGTCCGACCCGGCCAACTGTCACGCGCCTTGGCTACACCTTCGGCGAGGTTTATCCCGAGCAGGTGGTTGTCTTTTAACATGACCCAGTCGGACAGGTTGCCGCGATGGTTCCGCGCTCCGCCGGCCCGCACGGCCGCTTTCTGTAACGAACGGTAGGCGGGCAACGTTTTGCGTGTGTCCCACACGGTTACCCGATCCGCTGCGACCTCAACCCATTTTGCGGCCTCTGTCGCTATCCCCGAGAGGTGGCCCAAAAAGTTTAGTGCCGTGCGCTCGGCGGTCAGTAACGTGGCGAAGGGTCCTGTTGCCACACCGACCACGTCACCTGCGGCGACGCTCTGACCGTCGCTCAGGCGCCACTTGACGGTCAAGCTGCTGTCAACGGCTGCAAGCGTTTCTTGAAAGCAGAGAGTTCCCGCTAGCACGCCTACCTTGCGTACTGCGATTTCGGCTCGAGCGATCCGGCCAGCGGGAATGAGCGGCGAAGTTAGGTCTCCGAACGGTGTCAGGTCTTCGAGTAATGCCTTATCTACGAGATAACGAACATCGCCGAGGGGTGGATCAAAACGTGTAGCCATAGGTTCTCCCTCCGATACTAACTGTCACTCGACTGCACTGCGGGGCTACGACCCAAATTTTGAATCGTCCGGGCGAGCCAGAAAAGTGGTTCGAAACAGCACCCGACTTTCGGAACTCGTCTAACCTTTCCCGGCGCCTGGCAGCGTCGGCATCGGTGTTGAAATCGCCGGTACCGAGCGAGGACTACTGCGTCAAAATTTGGCGGGCCAGCCAAGAATCGTCGGAGGTTTCAAAGTCCGAGCGAGTGTGCGCGCCGCGCGATTCGTTGCGGTTAAACGCAGCCTCTACTACGGCTCGCGCGAGGATCACCAAATTTCGCAGCTCGACCCATTCGGTCGCTCCAGCATCTGCTGGAACCTTTGCGGCTACGGCATCGAGCGCCTCACGGGTTTCGACAAGCGACCTGGCACTGCGCAACACCCCGGCTCCACGGGTCATAGCTTGTTGCAACGCAGTTCGTAAAACTGCTGCGTCGGCGGCAGTTCCCTCGTCGGTCGCTGCAAAACCCGCCGGTCGCGGCGCCGGCATTACTCTGCCGGCAACCCGATGGTCGCCGTCTGGGTCGAGTACGCAGCGCATTGGACCGCTAGCTTGGGGAGCCACCACGCCGCTAGCGATCGCGTCGACCGCTCGCGGCGCAAAGACCATACCTTCGAGAAGCGAGTTGGAGGCGAGGCGGTTGGCGCCGTGCACTCCGCTACAGGCAACCTCGCCAGCCGCCCACAAGCCTGGCAGAGAAGATGCCCCATTGAGGTCGGTCACGATGCCGCCACAGGTGTAATGGGCTGCCGGGGCGATCGGCAGCCAGTCCGTGGCGGGGTCGAGCCCCACCTCTGTTAACGAAGCATTTATTGTTGGGAAACGGTCGGCGAAATTACCTAACCCGGTCGCATCAAGAAATAAGCTCTCAACATCTTGGTTTAACATGGCGGCCATCATGGCCCGCGACACGACATCGCGCGGTAACAGCTCGTCGACGAACCGCTCCCCGTTACTGTCGCGCAGTAAAGCGCCATGGCCTCGCAATGCTTCGGATAGTAACGGCCGCGGCATCGACGGGTGGTGTAAGGCCGTTGGATGGAACTGCACAAACTCGATGTCGCCGAGTGCGGCACCTGCTGCCAAGCCCATAGCTATACCGTCGCCGGTTGAGGCGACTGGGTTCGTGGTGACAGCAAACAGCTGGCCCGCTCCACCTGCGGCCAGCAAAACATTGTCGGCCTTCAGACTGTGTGGAGCGCCCAGCGCGTCTCGGTACGTAACCCCAGTGCAGCGCCGAACACCGCCGACCTCGTCGACGAGCAGCGTTTCGGCAAAGGCATGCTCGATAAGAACAGCTGCGGTGTCGTGAACGGCAACTACCAGGGCTCGTTCAATTTCCGCTCCAGTTGCCGCTCCGCCCGAGTGCAGGATGCGCGGCTGAGAGTGGCCGCCTTCGCGTGCGAGCATAAAGTCGCCTGAGGAGTCCCGGTCAAACATTGCGCCTAGTGCTATCAATTCGTTGACTCGAGTTGGACCCTCGTCGACGAGAACCCGCACGGCCTCGATATCACATAGCCCTGCCCCTGCCGACAGTGTGTCGGCGAGGTGAAGGTCGGTTGAGTCGGGGTCGTCGCCGAGGACCGCCGCTACCCCACCTTGCGCCCAGCGAGTTGTTGTCTGGTGCAGCACGCTCTTGGTCAGCACACCAACTCTCAGACGGTGTGCGCTGGCAGCTCGCACCGCCGCACTTAGGCCCGCAACACCGCTTCCTATTACTAAAAGATCTAACTCAACCACACTTTTAGTATGGGCCATCTTTTGGAACTACGTTCGATTATTTTGCTACAGGGCCCCCAGGCTGCGAACCTCGCCGACGGGGGTCTCACCTTTAGGTAGAGAAAGCAGCTCGTGGCCAGCTAATTCGGGAGCTATCTCGAGAAGTGGGGCCAACACAAAGTTGCGCTGCGCAAGGCGCGGATGCGGCACCGCAAGGTCCGGCTCATCCACGAGCACAAACCCTCCTACCTCCGGAACGTTACCTTTTTCTGCCTCGGCTTCGCCCAACTTTACGAGCAGAACGTCGACGTCGAGTGTTCGAGGACCCCAGCGCTCTAGGCGCCGCCTACCGGCGTCGGCTTCCAATTTCTGGCAACATTCGAGCAACGCATGCGGTGTCTTATCGGTCTCCAGCTTGACTACCAGATTTAGGAACATGTCTTGATCGGGTCCGCCAACGGGGTCGGTCTCGTACAGCGACGAAACTATTGCCAAGTCGGTTAGCTGGGCGACCGCTGTCCGCAGCGTCTGGCGTCGATCCCCCATATTGGAGCCGAGGCTCAAGTACGCAGTTCCGGTACTCTTCAAGACGTTCTGGGACGCACTCGGTGTATCCGGACGCCTGTTGACGCGGCGTGCGCCGAGACGGGTGGCCGAAGTTTGTGCAGGCTGACCGTAACAGCTTCGACCCGGTCGAACTCAAAGATCAGGTCCGTGGTCCGTACTGCTAGACGTTCCAAGAGCTCAAACTTTTCGACCATCAGCACTTCGCTGAGGCGATCAATTAGGGCGCCGTAGTTGACCGTGTGGGTTAAGTCGTCGGAGGTTCCCGCCTCTCCTAGATCGGCGTAAATATCGAGGTCGCAGCCGAATGGCTGTCTCTGACTTTTTTCGTGGGGTAGAACACCGCAGTACAACAGCCACTCGAGACCTCTGATTTCTATCCGGTCCAAATTCGTCGGCGCTGCTCCACTCGAGCCGGTCATTGGTTATCCGATCTGAGGAGTCGGTTGTGCACTCGGAACAAGGTCGCTGTCTGGCGGCAATGATGCAAACCCGTTACTTGGTTGGTCTACTCCGGTGAGGTCGATGGTTGGCTGTGCGGCTCTGTCTTGAGCTTTGTCGGCCGCCTCGCCAGCAATAGTGACGATTTCGCGACCCTCGGGGCCGAGCTGGCGACCTAGCAGATGTTCGGTCATTGTGATCGCCCTATATGTTTCGGCTACCATCTGGTTCCAGCGCAGGTAGCCCCCTACGAAACCGCCGACCCTGTCGCCGACCTCTTCGAGATGCATGACCAGCCGCTTCTTCGAAACAAGCAGTTTCTGCAACTCTACGTAGTACATGGGCAGGTACGTCTCAAAGTCAATCGACGGCGGAAACGGCCAGTGATGCCAAGGCAGGCCGAGCTCGTCGTAAGAATGAAGATTGTGATTGGAAGGAAGTAAGGAGACTACGGCGGCGAAACCATTCTCTCGAAGCCAAATGACTTCCTCTTGGCGTCGAACCCGGCGATGACTAGTGCCTGTACCACCCGGCCGCACGCAGATGGCTAGCTGATCTTCGATGATCCACTGAAAACCACGAGGCTTAATTCCTTGGGCCCATTTTCCCTTTGCCATGTTACTCTCCTGATACGACGGTCGCAGCCTGCCGGGCTGCCTTTACATCATGAACTCGAATTAGCTTTGCTCCCAGCATCATGGCATAGGTTGCGGTCGAAACGGAACCTTCCAGGCGATCATTCGGCGGAGTCTGATCGTCTGCGCCATCCGAGCGCGCTATCAGACTTCCTAACATCGACTTTCTAGAGGTTCCGATAGCCACATCGAAGCCCGTTTCGACCAACCGGTCCAGACTGGCGAGCAATTCAACATTCTGTTCCAGAGTCTTACCGAATCCGAACCCGGGGTCAATCCATAGTGGGTTAACACCAGCTTCTTGAGCTTTCGAAGCTCGCTCAACTAGGAACTCTGTGACCTCGGCGACCACATCTGTGTAGCTGGGCGACATCTGCATAGTGCCCGGCTCTCCTTTCATGTGCATGGCAATCCAGCCGGCCCCAGTTTCGGCGGCGACCGGCCATAGCGAGGCGCTGACGTCGTTGATTATAGAAGCGCCCGCAACCACGGCGGCCAAGGCAACCTCTTCGTGGCGCGTGTCAATAGCGAGGCGACAGTCACCGGCGAGGGCTTCGATGACGGGTATGACTCGTGATAGTTCGGTGTCGATGTCTACCCGGGTGGCGCCAGGTCGCGTTGATTCGCCGCCGATATCGATGATGTCTGCGCCTTCGGCCAACATTTCGTGCGCTCGGGCTACCGCTGCGGCGGGCAACAGAAATGCTCCGCCATCGCTGAACGAATCGGGAGTGACGTTTAAAACGCCAAGGATCTCGGCAGGCATCGCTCTTGAGCCTACCCGACCGCTGCCTAGATCGCTTGACTCAGTTTGGCGTCAAGGACTGGGGTCTAGTTCGACGATTCGAAGCATTCCACCACTACGAGCAATCCTTCTACCGCCCGCTATCTCACAAGCGATGACATCGTGGCGGACAACGGCCATGACTCGCCCCAAATCTGCCCCACTCGGGGGGTGTCCTAAGTCGTCACGTAGCCAATTTCGTAACGCAGCAACGGCGACGGTCGGCGCTGCAGCGCTCAATGCACGAGTGTCTTTCGGGTCCAGTGCGGCCGCCAGGCAGTCGATGTCGTCAGCGGTTTTCCGACATACCTCGGCCGTTCTGACTAGCAACGGTACGGGGTCGCGCTGGGCGATATCTGCAAGCAACGGCAGCAGTTCGGTACGGGTTCGGTTACGTACGAAACGGTCGTCGTCGTTACTGGGGTCATGGAACGGCTCCAACCCGCTTTGCGCACAGAGAGCTTCAGTTTCCCAGCGTCGGAGCGCCAGAATTGGATGCCCTGCACCATGCCGGATTCCGGCGAGTCCATAAAGCCCGGCCCCTCGACCGAGGTTTATCAAAACCGTTTCGGCTTGATCGTCGGCTGTGTGACCGAGTAACGCTTCGGGGCCTAGAGCGTCTAATCGGGCAATTCGAGCTCGTTGTTCCAGATCGGAGCCGGGCTGCACGGATATGGTTTTGGCTTCAAAGCTGGCGCCGAATCTCAGCGCCGCCGACTTTACTAAGGCGGCCTCTGCGGCCGAGCCACGACGCAGTCCGTGATCGACGTGCACGGCGGTTACTTCGAGACCGGCGTGTCTTGCGAGAATTAGCAACGCAAGCGAATCTGCGCCGCCCGAAACACCGCAAATAACGGGGCCGTTAGATAATTCGAAGCTGCTTCTCGCTACTAGCTCCTCTACAACCACCGGGCTGCGTGTATTTGCGTAGAGCCCCTTCACGTTGCGCTTTACAACGCAAGCCGTGCACCCATACGGGCAATCCATAAATTCGGCGCCCGGATCTCTTCGATGGTCGGTAGCGCTTCGGGACCTGCCCATACTTGGTCAAAAAGTTCTTGACCGCCGGCAGCTTCGACAGCAGCTATAAAACTTTCACCCTCGGCATACTGGGCCAGCTTTCCTTCGAGCCCGGTAACCCGCTGGATAAACTTTGCGATGAACGAAGCGTTTGAACGTCGACTGGTCATGATCCGCTCGAACCGAGCTCGACTCGGGATCATACCTTCGGTAGCGCGGCTCATGATGACATCTCCGTGGCCTTCGAGCAGGCTCATCAGGCCGGTCATCTTGTCCATCGTCTCTTTTTGTTCGGGCGACGCAAGCAGTGCCGCTATGCCGCCGTCTTTCACGGTTTGGTTACCGGAGCGGCGGTCAGCAATGAACGACTTTGCGGCCTCGGCAATACGTTTCGGGTCGGTGTCGACGCTGTCAAGGAGCCCGTTGACGAGGCTTAGAAAGTAGGGCCGCAGCCAGGGAACCCCGGTAAATTGAGCTCGGTGCGTGCATTCATGGGCCGCTAGCCAGAGGCGGAACTCCCCTGGTGGAAAACCGAAACGGGTTTCGATCTTTGCCACATTGGGGCCGACATAGTAAACCCAGTCTTGGTCCTCGGGGCGTTCGTCTTCTATGACAAGAAGGTCGTATTGGCCGAGGACTCGACCAGACATCCAGCCGAGCATGGCACCAACTTCGGCACCTGCGATTTTCGGGCCGACCGCCTCGCTGGCGGAGGCTAGCGTGCGGCTCAACGAGTTGCCGGGCTCAGACCTTTCATCAGAACCCATCTTTTCTAACAAGGGACGTAACAGACGCTGGAAGCTACTGAGGTTGACGTCAACCCATTCGAGCCGGTCGATAGTTTTGCCCCGAGCCAGACCGGAGTTTGAGACTAACCCGGTCTCGGCTTCAACAAGCTGTTCGGCCTGCGAGGTCAACCGTTCCATTTCAGCTGACATCGAGCCGTTGCCGTCGAGTGACGCAAGTTCGTCGTCTTTGGAGAATTTCGCAGCTACGGAACGGGCGAAGTCCCAGTCGACACTTACCGACATCGATGCCCTACTTTTGTTTGTATTGCGGGCGGACGACTTTCGTGATGTAACCGATGACCGTCAAAACCACCACAGCCACCGCTCCAAAACTTAAAAAGAAGCCGATCCACCAGTGCCAAATAACAGCCAAATTCATCATGACCGTAAGTGTAGTCAGTGTTTAGGCCTTACAGAGAGCCAGGGACCCGCATCGTAAACCAATTGGAGACCTGAGCTGCTGGGCGGGCGGGTGGCAGTTTTGGCTTTATTTGCTCCAGCTGTTAGGTTTCGGAAACACTCACACGCAGGGACACGCATCTCGCTATGGCAGCAACGTTAGATACCTCGATCTGCATTATAGGGGCCGGCCCGGCCGGGGTCGTCTTAGGTAACATTCTGACGGACCACAAAATTGACTGCATAGTCGTCGACCAGTTCGGCCGCAAACAAATTCACGAACGCGGCAGGGCCGGCACGCTCGAGCACTCGACCGTCGAGACTTTGACAAATCATGGTTTGGCCCAGTCGATCGTCGAAAACGGCATGCTCTCAACTACGTGTGAGTTTCGCAGCACCGGTCCTGATGAGTCGAGCAGCCACGTCCAGTTCAATTACGCTCAACATAGTGCGACGATGGGCCGCTACATCTACCCCCAGTCGACGATCGGCGACGAACTGATCGAACGCTTCTCGGCCAAGGGTGGCCTTATATTGTTCGACCACGCTGCGACGACCGTCGGGCAGAGCAAACGGCAGACACTCGTTGAGCTGGAGCATCAAACTCCGAGCGGCTCTGAGACTCTTACGATCAGAGCTAAGTTTGTGGTGGGCTGCGACGGTTACCACGGGATCACCCGACAGTCGGTCGATCCAGAAACCATTTCTGTCTTCGAAAAAAAGTTCGACTACCAGTGGCTGACACTGGTAGCAGAAGCCGCCCCGTTGGATAGGCGCGTTATCTACGGAATCCACCCCGACGGCTTCGCAGGTCATATTCCGCGAACCGCCTCGGCGACGCGCTATTACTTGCAGATTTCCGCAGGTGACGATGCCGAAGACTGGCCCGACCCTAAAACCTGGGACGCCATCGAGGCTCGCTTGTCGAGCGGGGCCCGGGTATTGCCGAGAGGCTCGTTCAGCAGTAAGCGAACGATGACGTTGCGGTCATTTGTTGCCGAGCCGCTCCGATTTGGACGAATTTTCCTCGCCGGCGACGCAGCCCACATTGTGTCACCTCTCGGCGGCAAAGGCATGAATATGGCAATCGCAGATGCAGCCGAGCTGGCGGCAACTTTTGCCACCTACTTCAGCTCCAAGAAGCCGCTTACGTACTTAGATCGCTACAGCCGTGTGCGCCTACCTAAGATTTGGCAGTCAGTGGAGTTCTCGAACTCGCTGCTTGGCCTCACCCACAGCGTTGACGACCCGGACAGCAAACTATTTTTCCATAAGTTGAACCAATCAAAACTAGAACAGCTCGAACGAGGCGGCCCATTTGCGTCACATTTCGCCCGTCAGTTTGTGGGCGTGGCATGAGGCCAAGGAGCAACAACTCGGAACCGGCCGAAACAGCATGCCCGCACCACACCGTACGCAATCTCGGTTGGTTGCGGATAGACAGCTGTAACCGACAAGCTACAACCAGAACCGCGGAGCACTACTAGATGAACCTTCCTCAAGCACCAGACAAGCTGGCTCAGATGATCTCCGGGTACTGGGTCTCCCAAGCTATCCATGTGGCTGCGAAACTCAAGATCGCCGATCACCTAACGCAGGGCCCGAGGCCTGTTGCCGAACTTGCCGCACTATGCGACGCTGATGAAACTAACCTTCACCGTTTGTTGCGCGCATTGGCGAGTCTCAATATTTTTTGCGAATCTGCCGAGGCGTCATTTGGGTTAACCCCTATGGCAAACCAACTTCGATCCGACGACCCAAATTCACAGTGGGCGATGGCGGTCATGATGGGGCAAGAAAATTATCGAGCCTGGGGTCAGCTCTTTCACACCGTCAAAACGGGCGAAACGGGGTTTGACACTGTTTTTGGTTGCACGATCTTTGAACATTTAGATGGCAATCCACCGGCTGCAGAAATCTTCAATCAGGCAATGATGAGTTCCCACGGTCGCGAAACCGCCCCTATGGTTGAGGCCTACGATTTCAGTGGGATCGCCAGGCTCACCGATGTCGGCGGCGGCAATGGCACGCTTCTGGCCACGGTCCTGGCCCACTACCCAGACATGCGCGGTACGTTGTTTGAGTTACCCCATGTTCTGGAAAGCGCCGAGCGGAACTTCGAAGCCCACGGCGTGGCCGGGCGAGCCGAAGTTATTTCGGGTGATTTTTTCGAGTCGATCCCAGACGGAGCAGACGCCATTGTGGTGCGCCATGTGATCCACAACTGGGACGATGAACGTGCCCTGCAAATTTTGCGGAATTGCTGCGCGGCGCTGCCGGTCGGCGGCCGGATGCTGATTGTTGAAAGTGTGATCTCAACGCCGCCGAACGACTCATTCGCAAAGCTTCTCGACTTGTCGATGATGGTGCTCGTCGACGGCGAGGAACGCACCGAACAGCAATACGCGGCCCTGCTCGAAGCGGCAGGATTCGAATTTCGTCGGGTGCTGCCGACTCCGAGTCGAGGCAGCTTCGTCGAAGGCGTCAAGAAAGCTACGTCATAGCTGACCACAACCGACGTGGCCGCCCCAACTCTCGGCGGGATGGTGATGGCAAACGGCAGTATTTCGGTTTGAGGCCGAATGAACTACGAACTAGTCGAACTTCGAGCCGTTCGCTAGCCAGTTCGCGGCATGTTCGCCTAGCTCTTTTACCGCCGTGTTTTCGTACGCTTCGACTTGCTCGGGGGTCAGGACGTCACGCCAGCGACCGTTTGTCCCCTTGTTGATAAAGACTTTGGCGCCGTCGTCCCAGAAGATTCCGCCCAGAGGTGTCGCCTGGGTGGCGTTCTCTTTCATGTAGTCGAACGACGTGTGGAGCATGATGTCATCCCATTTCGACTCGTCGATGGCGATGTCTAAGAACTCTGCCATCTGCCGCACGACGCCCTCTTTGTCGGCTAGCAGGTCTTCGAAGTGGATGAACATAAGGTTCGGCAGGTCTCGGATGGCCCACCAGGAGCGGATGTTGTCCCAGAAACTCCACATCGGGTAGCCGTCGCCTTCAAGCCACTGGTCAAAGTATTCTGAGACGGTGTCTGGGGGGAGCGGAATTTCGGGCCCGACGCGTCCCGGCGTGTTGTTCAGTTTGTCGTACCAGATGTTGTTCGCATTCGCGTGGTGGTTGTAGAGGCTCCAGACGGCGTCTCGTCCATCACGTCCGATATAGATGTACTTGGCTTTCGGGGAGTAGACGAGCGCTTCGACCGGCAGATGTGTTTTCATGACGCGTCGATGTTTAATACTTTCGACCATTTGGAGCTTTATGTCCGCAGGCGGGATCCGCATATCGATCCAGGGTGACATCTCCGCAACCGGTAGGTCCGCTTTGCCATCGTGGATTAACTGCGTGATGATCTGTTGGACCCAAGTTGTCCCCGATTTGGCCCACGTGGTGACGACGATGTCGTCGTCGCGGAACTTGAAATCATTCCAAACCTCAGAGTTGATGCTGTGGTTGTGCATCTCTTCAGTTTTGACGGGCCATTTGGCATCCATAGGTGTCCCTCCATCTAGATTGAGGTGAAGTCTATAGTGCGAATCCGAGCTACGTCCACCTAGCGCAGGTTTAGCGAGACAGAAGCTCTTCGTTGACGAGAAGCGCTGACCTGGGCGGACTCAGCCGTGGCAGCCCGGTATGTCAGCGTCCTTCGCCGTCTCCAGCTATGCACGCTGCCGGGTCATCTGGCAAACCTAGGCAGTCTGTCGGGCTGCCTAGTAGTGCCGCTTGGCAGCCCGATACCTCTACAAGTGAGGGAACGAGTTGGTCGATGAGGGGAACCCATTCTTGTTCGGTCCTACCTTTGGTGTCGCTCACCATGAGATCTCCCGGCCGATCTTCGGCGCACATAAGACCAATGCGGGCGACGGCTTTCTCGCCAACTCTGCCAATGAGGTAGCTACCGTCGTCGGAGGTTGCTACTACTTCGAAGATTGACCCGTCGGCTGACCTGAAGTCGTTCGATTCATCGGTAAAGTCGACTGTCATCTCGGCTTGGGGCAAAACATTTGTGGCATCTAGCTCGGCAAGAACGAGGAGCTCGTTTCTTGCGGTTTCCGCAGCGGACTGGATATCGCCTGGCTGCGTTTCGCCGGATTGCGGCCCGGCGGGCTCGGCTGCTTCGGGTGTCGGCCCGTCGACCCCGCCCGAAGATGTCGTGGCAATTGAATCGACTGCGGAAGTGCTTTCAACTGTGGCGCAGCCTGCTACGACGAGAGCGGCGCTGGTAAGGACAACCGCACCAAACAAAGGGGCACCAATAAGTCGCTTCATGTAAAACCTTTCAAAAACGCCTTTTGATATAACTCGGCCATCTTAGGCGAGTAATTCGCGGTAAACGTGGACTACGGGTCCGGATGTTTGAAGCCGCTGGTTGTTCAGGGTTATCAGCCTGTGCGAGCGGATGACGCCGCTGCCTGGGTTACTATTCGGCTGTGCTGCACAAATTTACGAACAAGAAGCTTGCGGGAATAGCCCTGACAATCACTCTTTTGGCTGGGGTGTTCGGTTTGTTTACTCGACGAGACTTGGCGGCATTTGTACTACCGGGCCGGAGCGTAAACTTCGAGGGTCGCATTCGGACCTACAGGTCTTCGAAGCCTGGCAAAGAAGTCGAGTCGATAATTATCGGTCTGCACGGTTTTGGCGATTCGAGTCGACAATTTGCGTACTACACGTCTTTACATAACCTGGCCGATAACAGCACCCTTGTCGTCTACCCGGATGCGGTCAAACCAGCCTCGGACGACATCAAAACCGGGTGGAATGCTAGCTTTTGTTGCGGCAGCGGCTGGGTCGGCGAGGTGGACGACGTTGCCTACCTGGCGTTCTTGATTCAAACGTTGAAGGAGAAGCATTCGGCACCGTTTGCCAACGTGTTTCTGACCGGGTTCTCAAACGGAGCGTTCATGGCGCAGCGGTTTGCAGTCGAGCGCCCCGAGCTTGTTGATGGCGTAGCCGTTTCGGCTGGCACGATCGGCACCACAAGAGCTCGCTTGGAGCCAAGCCAGCCTGTGCCTATTCTGTTGATGCACGGTGAGCAAGACAACCGAGTTGCCTTTGACGGAGGGGCGAGTGACGGCGACCCTGACTTCGTGTGGCTGGCCTTCGAGGAGACAAAGAGAACTTGGGAGGAAGTCAACGGCGACAGGGCTGCAACTAAGGCGATTGTGTATCCGGACAATAAGCACGTTTGGGATGATTGGCGTTTGTTTAACGTTTGGAATAAGAAGCCTGACGCGAGCGCCGAAGTCGTCCGCTTCTTTTCGAACATCGCAAAACCCTAAACCCAGAGCCGAACACTCGGGCGCTACATTCCAAGACCGAAGGCGCGTACAACATCTCGAACTCAGCCGAACTGGGCAGAAACACACAAGATCCCGGCAATACTGCCCAACCCGCAGTCAGCCAGCAGCCAAGTCCGTAGGTTGTAATAACGGACTTGGCCATTGATGTCGATGGCTTCACCTCAACCAATCAAGGCGACCAAAATGACCACAGAAAACAGTCACAAACCCGAAAACTTTCCCAAGTCAGCCGACACCACAAAACAACGGGCCTGGAAAGGCAAACAATAGCAGCAGTCGGCCTCGGCATCCCGGCCGCCGTCCTAGCCACATCCGACACCGCAGCCGCCGAAACAACCAACCCGGAACCGGCAGTAACAATGGACTCGGTACGCGACAGCATCGCAGCCGCCTCACCCCCCGAAACCGCCAACTTCGAAACCCGACCAACCCCACCACAGAACAACGGGTTCGACCTAGTCGAAAACACCGCAGCGACACCATACGAAATCCTCGACCGACAAATCGGGGCAGACGCCGTAGTCGTCGGCTCCTTCGACGAAGACGGCATCGGCGAACACACCGCCTACCGAGACAAAGCCGCACGAGATGCCCAGAAACCCTCACACACCATCTTGTCCACCCCCGACGGCTCCGGCGGTCACGACGTCACCATCGAAACCGCGGCCGGGGAAACCCAAACAGTCAACATCGCCCAGCAACCCAAAGAGCTTGACATCACACGCGAAGACGTCGGCAACGTAATCGCCGCAGCCTCGTTCGTACCCGCAATCTTCCCGGGCGGTCAAGCAGTCCCAGTCGCAACCGCCGGCTTAAGAGCAGCCCTCGGCGTTGGCTTAAAAGCCGGCGGCTCCCAAACCGCCACAATCGCCACCCGAACAGTCGCAGCAGGAACCGTCATCGCCGGCGGCGGTTACGTGCTCACCAGACCAGCCGACCAAACACCCAACACAACAACCCCAGGCCTACCAGCAAACACAGAAACCCCAGGCCCTACAGCAGACACACCACCCACCAACACGACCACCGCCGGAACAACCACCCCCACTACACCCGAAACAACCACACTCGAAGGCAAAACAACAACCAACCACACGACACCGACCGCCCTAACCGGCACCCCAACCACACCCCAAACACCCATCACCCTAAACAACACAAGCGACGGCAACCCAGAAACCATAGACGCAGACCCCGAAGACAGAATCGAAAGAGCAAACGCCGAGATAGCCGATGCAGAGCTTGCACGAGACGAAGCAAAAGCCAGATACGATGTAGAAGCAGTCGTTTACAACCAACTGTGGGCAAGCCTCTTCGACCCAGACAACCCCGACTCAGACACCCCCAAAGCAAGGCAGACGCTGGAACATGCTAAAGAACGAGGGCACGAGGCTTCAGGGCCGCTCTGGAAGCACGTCGCAAACTTGACGCAGTTCAGAGGGGTGTAGCCAGAGAATCTTTAGAGCGAGCAGCGCGGGACGCCACAACGGAACATGGACGATTCGGCCGAGCTTCGGATGGCGACACTGCGGCCAGAGAGGCACTGCAAAAGCTCAGGACACGACAATCTGAGCTGGTCGAAGCCGTTCAGCGAGGTGAAAACAGCTTGGGAGAACTCAGCGGGAGCTCTTTCGACGTGACCGCGCACGAGTTCGAAGGTGCCCGTGATCGCGTAACCGCGGAGCTGGAATCGAACAGAAATGCTCTCACTGAAGTAGAGGCAAAAATACAGGTGGCCGAAGGAACTCGAATGGCAGCCGATATAGACATGGCGGAAGCTCGGGGGAGGTTACTCGATGCTGCCACACGAGCTCGTACTGCTCGCGAAAGGCTAATGGAGCTACCGGAACCACCTTCGAAGGGAAGAACCGGCCTCTTAAAGAAACTTGGAGATCTGATTTGGTAGCTCGTCGTACGCCCTAGCCAAACAACCCGCAGCTTTCAAGCATCGACGGTTCCGGTGCTTGAAAGCGCCGACCTGACCAGGCTGGCCGCAGTGGGTGGCAACATTCGAATCAAACCCGGAAGACACCAACGTAACCACAAACTCCGCGCCGTTGAACCTCCCGCATCAAGCAGCGGAGCCGTCAAAAAACCCAACGTCACGACCAACCCTGACGTCACTCCTAGGCGACCACCAAGCTTGTTTGCCGGGTTTCCCCCTGTTCCGGGTGTGGCCCGAAGCCGGAAGTGAACCGGCGACGCACTCTTTACGAATGAGTGGAGTTTGGTATTACTCGGAGGAGTGGAACCAGTCAGAATAAACCGGCCCGGAGAACGGTCTTGGTCGACGGCCCGCTAAACGGTTGACCAAATATCAGGATGTAGATGCCACTCGTCAATCAAAACAGAAGAAGTGTCTTCAACAATACGATTTGGATCAGCAGCTATGACTTCTCGTTGAGCACGATCGTCTAGTTGGTAAAGCGTCGAGTGGCGTTGGCTTGCCGTCGCCGTTTTCCCCACACCCCTGGGACCATCGATAGGGACCGCCGGAAGCTGACCAAGCACCACATCAAGCTCTTCGTCTACGACACGTCGAACATAAGAATCAGAGAACTCTACTCGACCTTCCACATAGCGCGACTACCCCTTTTGATGGTTAAGCACAGGTTCTGCCGTAGATATTAAACATGTTCTGCCGAAGCCTTACTGCATGTTCTGCCGAAGCCTTACTGCATGTTCTGCCGAACTACTTTATAGAGGGGGTGTTATTGCACAGCACCACTCATGCGAATCGACGCAATCCTGGGTTGGACATAGATTCCGGGCCGTCCGAGCCGACGAAACTAGCGTTTCCCCTGTTCAGGGTGGGGCCCGAAGCGAGAGTCGAACTCGCGACCTACGCATTACGAATGCGTTGCTCTACCAACTGAGCTATCCGGGCACAGGCGGTATCTTACCTGCGAAGAGCCGGGTGAGCGACCAATTTTGGTCAAATCAATTCGACGGTGCGGCAGACTCCAGCCGGACTAGCAAATGCTGCAGCTGGAGCGTTTCGTTGGGGTTGCGGACCAGATGCTCAGCCATTTCACGGATCGCAGAAAAAGCACTGAGCGAGACCGGTTGGCCGGCGATCGCTGCGTCTCGATAGTGCCGGGCCAAAATGGCCAGCCCGAAACGAATTTCGTCGGTTCGGAGTCGACGCGCCTGCCTCTTGTGTCTGCTTGCGAGTTCAGAACGTCCGGAACCCCGCTCACCGAACTGCTCAACCCACGAATCGAGATCGTCCACCTCGCGTTGTTGTCTAACGTGCAAAGTCGCCAACGACGCTTCAATTTCGCCAAGAAGCTCACCCACCAATTCGGCGACGGTGACGCCACGCCCGTCGAGGCGCGACGGAAGCGAAGCCCAAAATTGTGAACGCTGCAGCAACGCTTCGTCGTTCAATAAAAGCCGGGCCCGATGGAGGTCCCCGGCCGCTGCGCTACTCGCAAGTTCAAGCCGCTCGGCGCTGGCTCCAGGGGTTTCGGCTCGCAACGCCGACGCTATCTCTTCTGAAGAGAGCGGGCCGAACTCCACGGTGACGCAGCGGCTAGCAATCGTGACAAATTCCGGCGCAACCTCCTGACCAAGCAGGATGAAGACCGTAGACGGTGGCGGTTCCTCGACCACTTTCAGAAGCTTGCCAATCGCAGTCGCCTCGATCACGTCGACGTTGGGCACAACGATAACTTTGTAAGTTCCCTCAACCGGCGTGCGCATCGAGGCTTTGGCAATTTGGTCAGCTTCAGACACCCGCAGGGCGGCTCCCTGCGCTTCGACCATCACGACATCGGGGTGAGAACCCTGAATGGCCAGCTTGATTGCGCGGTCAGCGCCTGCCACGTCTTGTGCATCCGCCCGAAGAATCTCGCCCGATAACACCAAACCGGCGAAGCCTCGTGCCGCTCTAAGGGTTCCGCTGCCAGGGTTGCCTAAAAACAGGTATGCGTGAACCAAATTCCGCGAAGCCGCTTCGAGTCGGTGGCGCACGTCTTTCTGCCCGACAAGACCCACCCACGGGTCGAGCGTCGCCGTCACTGCCATCCGAGACGTTTCGAAACTTCAGCCCAAACCTGGTCTGCGACCTCGTCCGGACCCGCTGAGCCGTCGACAACAACCCAACGTGAGCTGTCTGCGGCAGCCAACGAGCGGTAGCCCTCGAGCACGCGGTCGTGGAAGTCTTCCGAGGCTTGCTCTAACCGGTCGAGCTTGCGGTTAAGCCGCTCCCGTGCCACATCTCGGGCCGTATCCAGCAACACGACAAGCTCCGGCCAGCGTCCGGCTAGCGCCCACTCGTTCACGGTCCGGACTTCGTCGATTCCGAGCTCACGTCCCGCACCTTGATAGGCAAGCGAAGAATAGGCCGAACGATCGGAGACAACTACCTTGCCAGCGTCGAGCGCCGGTTGCACAACTTCGACGAGGTGTTGCGCCCTGTCAGCCGCCATCAGCAACGTTTCGCTTCGATAGTCGATCGGATACCCGTCTGCCTCGAGTAGCAGCTTTCTGAGCTCTGCACCGAGCAGTGTCGCTCCCGGCTCTCGAGTGACGACTACATGGTCAATGCGTTCTGAGAGAAGCCGAGCTTGCGTGCTCTTACCAGAACCTTCGCCACCTTCGAACGCAAGATAGGTCATCGACCTAAACCTATCAACTAACCTCGGATTCGCTCACTAGAGTGGCCTCGCTTACTAGAGCGATTTTGCTTAGTAGAGTAATGGTGTATTCGTCGCAGAAATATCGAACTGGAGATCTAAATGGCTGAGTTAACAAACACCTTCCCCGCTGGCGTCCTTACGGGCGGCGCGGTTTCTCAAGTGTTCGCCCTGGCAAAAGCCAACAAATTTGCGCTGCCCGCAGCGAACTGCGTCGGCAGCAACAGCATCAACGCCGTGCTCGAGACGGCCGGCAAACTCAACTCGCCGGTAATCGTCCAATTCTCACACAGCGGGGCGGCCTTCGTCGCAGGCAAATCGCTCGACAATTCGAAGCTCGGCGCCTCAATCAACGGCGCTATCGCCGGCGCTCAACACGTGCGGACAGTATCTGAGGCGTACGGGGCCAGAGTCATCCTTCATACCGACCACGCCGCGAAGAAACTACTACCTTGGATCGACGGCATGCTCGACGCCGGTGAAGCATATTTCGAAGCCTACGGCGAACCGTTATACAGCTCCCACATGCTCGACCTCTCGGAAGAACCGATGGACCAAAACATCGATATTTGCGTCGATTACCTGAAGCGCATGTCAAAGATCGACATGACCTTAGAGATCGAGCTGGGCATCACGGGCGGCGAAGAAGATGGCGTCGACAATTCCGACGCCAAGCCGGAAGACCTCTACTCGAAACCTGAAGAAATAGCCGACGCCTACAAAAGGCTTTCGGCAGTAAGCCCCAACTTCACGATCGCTGCCGCATTCGGCAACGTCCATGGCGTTTACAAACCGGGCAACGTAAAACTGACACCAACAATTTTGCGTGACGCTCAGACGCATGTGCAAGAGAAATTCAACACAGAAGAAAACCCGGTCAACTTCGTATTTCACGGAGGCTCGGGTTCAAGCGCAGCCGAAATTGCCGAGGCAATCTCCTACGGTGTCATAAAAATGAACATCGACACCGACTTGCAGTGGGCCTTCTGGGACGGCATCCGCGGTTACGAGGCCGCAAACCACGACTATCTCCAAGGCCAAATCGGTAACCCGGACGGAGCTGAAGCTCCAAACAAAAAGAAGTACGACCCTCGCGTCTGGCTTCGAGCCGCCGAAGAGTCATTTGGCGGCCGCCTCACCGAAGCCTTCGAACAGCTCAACAACGTAAACACTCTCGCGTAGGCTCGCCCCGGCAAACGAGTAGGCCCGCTCAGCCGATAAGCAGCTACTTGGCGGTTGCTTTCTTAGCCGCAGTCTTTTTTGCGGTTGCTTTTTTAGCTTTCGGTTTTTTGGCCGCCGCTTTCTTAGCCGCAGTCTTTTTTGCGGCTTTCTTGGCGGGCTTCTTCGCCGCCTTTTTAGCTGGCTTCTTTTTAGCATCCGGCTTTGGAGGGTCGAGCTCGAGTTTGCGACGACGTATAGCTAGGAGCTCTGAGGCTCTCGTAATGTCGATCCGCTCAACTGAATCGTTCACTGTCAGCGATGCGTTGACTTCGCCGTCGGTAACATACTCGCCGAAACGGCCAGACTTCACTTCGACCGGCTTATCTGTAGTCGGGTCGATCCCCAGTTCTTTTAATGGTCCCGCAGCTGCTTTCTGACGGCGACCGCGCTTCGGCTCAGCAAACATTTTGAGCGCGTCTTCCAAGTTGATGGTCAGCAACTTGGGCTCCTCGGGGAACGAGCGGGTATCAGGTTTCTTACCCTCCTCCGGAGACTCTTTACTGATGTAAGGGCCAAAAGGCCCATTCTTGGCGACAATTTCGATTCCATCCGCCGGGTCAACGCCGACTATCCGCGGAATAGTCAACAGCTGCACGGCGGTGTCTAGATCGATGCTGCCCATATCCATCCCTTCGAACAGCGATGACCGCAACGGCATCTCACCGTCTTTGTCTTCGGGCATCTCCCCCATTTGCACGTACGGGCCGAATTTGCCGTCGCGGATCGTTACCGGCAGGCCCGTTTCGGGGTGTTCTCCCAGCTTGATCAAGTCCGGGACCGACAGAATTTCGGCGGCGCGGTCGGTAGTCAATTCGTCGGGCGGAATGTCGTCGGGGATCGATTTGGTATCTTCACCGCGTTCTAGATATGGACCAAACTTACCAACCCGGGCGACGATAGCTACGCCGTCTTCGTCCGCCCCAATGGGGATAGAGTTAACGGCCCGAGCGTCGATATCGCCGAGCCGGTCGTTGACTTTATCCTTCAAACCTGGGTCCTCTTCTACCCCAAAGTAGAACTGGCTCAACCAGGGAACAGAATCTCGAGAGCCGGCCGCAATGTTGTCCAGGTCATCTTCCATGCGTGCGGTGAAGGCATAGTCAACCAGATCTGGAAAGTGCTGTTCTAGTAACGTGATCACGGCGAAAGCCAGATAGCTGGGTACTAAAGCCGAGCCCTTTTTCCAGGCGTAACCGCGGGCCTGGATAGTGCCCATAATTGATGCGTACGTCGAGGGGCGACCGACACCCAACTCTTCAAGCCGCTTCACTAACGAAGCTTCAGTAAAGCGGGCCGGAGGTTGGGTATCGTGGCCCGCTACTTCGAGCGTCGTCAGCTGCGCTGCGTCGCCTTCGTCGAGCGCCGGCAAAAGTTGCGCAGCCTCGTCCTTATCTTTGTCGTCTTTGTCATCTTTGTCTCTAGCCGTAGCGGTCTCGTCGCTGCCCTCGACGTATGCTTTCAGAAAACCCTTGTGGGTCAAGGTCGTGCCCGAGGTCGTAAAGAGGGCACGTTCGCTATTCGCCGAGTCGACGCCGAGCCGAAGTGTCACCGTCTCGCCCACCGCGTCGGTCATCTGCGACGCAATCGTGCGTTTCCAGATCAGTTCGTAGACTCGAAGCTCGGGGGCGCTGAGTTCGCCCGCAACCTGTTCCGGGGTTTTGAACGTGTCGCCTGCAGGGCGTATAGCTTCGTGCGCCTCCTGAGCATTTTTGACTTTACTCTTGTAAGTCCGTGGCTGGTCGGGTACGTATTCCTCGCCGAACCGTTCAGCTATCTGCGACCTGGCCGCATCCAGCGCAGACTGAGACAGCGTTGTTGAGTCTGTACGCATGTACGTTATGAAGCCACGTTCGTACAGACCTTGGGCCACCCGCATTGCCTGCGCTGAGGACAGTCGCAGTTTGCGGCTAGCCTCTTGCTGATACGTCGAGGTTATAAACGGGGCAGACGGGCGTCGCCTATGAGGTTTAGCCTCACGGCTGACAACAGTGGCCGGCCGGTTCTCTAGCGAAGTCGCCAGCGCCGTCGCTTTTTGTTCGTCGAGATGGACGAACTTGTCACCAGCAAGTTGACCGCTCTGCGAGAAGTCTTTGCCGCTCGCAATTCGTTTGCCGTCCAGCTCCAGCAACATAGCGGTGAAAGGCTGCTCGCCTCCGGCGGTGAACGAACCGTTCAGGTCCCAATAGTTTGCCGAACGGAACGCAATACGTTGGCGTTCTCGTTCGACTATGACCCTGGTCGCTACACTTTGCACCCGTCCGGCCGAAAGGCGCGGCTTAACTTTCTTCCACAAAACAGGCGAAACTTCGTAACCATAGAGACGGTCGAGGAGGCGGCGGGCCTCCTGAGCATTGACGAGTCGCTGGTCGATTTCGCGAGGGTTGTCGATTGCTCGTTGAATAGCCTCGGGCGTGATCTCGTGGAAGACCATGCGCTTGACCGGCACACGGGGGTTGAGAACCTCGAGTAGGTGCCAGGCAATAGCCTCTCCCTCTCGGTCCTCATCTGTTGCGAGTACCAGTTCGGAAGCCTCTTTGAGAAGGTCTTTTAACTTGCGGACGTGGTCCTGTTTTTCTTTCGATACTACATATAGGGGGGCGAAATCGTTGTCGACATCGATACCCAACCGAGACCACTTCTCCGACTTGTATTTCTTTGGAACCGCAGCCGCGTTTTTGGGGAGATCGCGGATATGACCGATCGATGATTCAACAATATAGTCCGCACCCAAATAGCCGGCGATAGTTCTGGCTTTGGCAGGAGACTCGACAATTACAAGGGGTTGGGCCACGTTCGGCAGGCTACGTTATTAGGAGACCTTTTGAACCATCACGACTGAAAAATTCGCTGAAGCTATCAATAAGGGGCCCAAAGCTACTAGGACCAAATTGATCAAAACTAGCGGTATCAAAGGACGACAGCCGTACATCTAGCCATTTTGGCCCAAATTCTGGGATCTCGGCAATATGCGCCACAAGCACACGGTTCCAGCGAAGACACGCCCCCCCTCGACCGACGTGGCGACCGGCCCCTTAGCGGTCCTGTCTGAGTTCCATACTGATGGTGGTCCCCGATTCGCCGGCGTCGATATCCAGAACGTTAGAAAAGTGTTCGATTAAGGGCAAACCAAACCCACCTTCTTCTGAAAGTCGTTCTGGGTCGGTAATTTCTAGAACGTCGTCCGTAATCGAAAGCCCGCCCCCTTCGTCGCTCACCTTGATAAGCACACGTCCGCCCCCAACGTCGCATCGAATAGTCACCCGCCGTGGACTTTGCAGAGCGGCAGCTTCGACAATGGAACTGTCGGAAAGACTTGCCAAACCGGCGTCGGCCGCAGCAATTTTGTCGGCCTGAAGGTTAGCTTCGATGGCATTAGTAGTCGCTTCTGATGCCACCCAACGAAGATCGTCCAGACGATCTCCCGTTAGAGCTTCGACCGAGTTAGCAGCAGCAGCTACGACCATACGAACGAGCGCCACTAAATTTACACGGGACGGGATTTCGATGCTGATCTCTGTGTCGGACTCATTCGCATGCTTCGAGTCCGGAACCTGCGGTTTCACAACACGCAATGGTACAACAGCGCGCCAACAAATAACCGAACCGGCAGGAGCAGCGTTACACAAAAGCGCACCTCGTGCGGGTGCATGTTTCAGGACGCCGCTAAGTTTGAGCGCCATTTACTAAACGACGCCACACTACTCGCATGGGGTCGGCGCAGCCAAGGCCACGGGTGAGTCTCCACGATCTGCAGCGACGAACGTCGACGACGCCAGCCCGGAACGGGAGTGAACGTCGTCGCTATCGGTTTCGACTTTAGCACTTCAGTCGGTTCACCCAGCCAGATCTCCAGTTGTCGACGCGTCGCTAGGTCGGCCAGCGACTCGGTTAAAAAAATTAGGCGTTTGCTCGATAGCTGCAGGCGGTTTAGAAATGCGTCGTCGAAGACGAAGGTGACTGGGAGCTCCGGGTTGGCCGACATTGCGGGGTCGCCATCCCCGAGAGACTCAGCGGTTATCCACACGCCTTCGGCTTTGCCGACCGTCTGGGTCTCGGCAGGCCCGGCAGTGGCCGAGACGTCGAGGTCAACGTTGAGTCGACCATCAGCCGGCAGCTCCATCTCCGGCAGTACTTCTAGGTCGGTTTCTGGCGGCCATTCTTCGATCGGGCAGCTGTTTGCCAACTCACAACTAGCACACAGTCCCGCCGCCCATTTTTCGACCTGCCAGCGCGAGAACCCGTACTGCTTCGACGAGCCAGCCCCGCTCGTCCACTGCCATCCCAGACGGTTAGCAGCGCGCGAACCGTCGAGTAGGTGCCGGAAGAAGTAGTCTTCACCTTCCTGCCATGGCTGTTTATGCCGAACACTCCAGTGGCTCGCCAACCACATACGAGTCTGGTTTACTAGCCACCCGTCTTCCTCCAGTTCTTCGGTTGTTGCCTCGACACATGCCATCTGAGGATCCCACTCGAACGGGGCCCGCTCCTGAGGGCTCGGCGAGTAAGCCAAACTCGACGGCTGCACATGGCGGGTCGAAAATTTAGTGTCGTCGCCGAGTCGGGCGTACCAGTGCCGGGCGTACTCCTGCCACAACAGCTCAGTTCGGAAGGACTTCACATCAGCAAAAGGCCCACCCGCAACGTGGTCCCACAACCGTTGCAGGTTAAGCATCCCGTGGCGCACCCAAGGCGACAACTTTGAGGCCCCTCGCTTGGTTTGTGGATATGACTGGCTGCGAGCTTTTGCGTAACCCGAGACGTCAAATTCGGCGAGAGCTTCGTCGGCTGCGCTTTGACCGCCACGAAAAGCGGGTGACGGGTCGGCCTCCTGGTCAGACGTCAGGTGCGCAAGGTGTCTCTGCACGAAGTGCCGGCTCGCCCCGCTACCGGGTTGTGGAGTAGGCAACTGGATCATAACTACCAACCTTAGATCAAATAGCTCTGCGTCATCTTCTTTGGAAGACCAAGCCTACAAACGCCCTGTAGCCGTAGCGCTTTCCCTCAAAAGGTGCGCGGCTGGGTGATCGGCTCGATTGAGTTTGGTCTCTGACGCTGCCTACTATGATCAAAGTAAACGTTCCCGCCCTTCGAAAGGACCCGGTGCTTGCGACTAGCGCCAACAACCCGATGGACCCTAAATCTTCTGCCAAGCCCGGCTCTGAGCATCCTCCCGCAATAACAGCAAGCGATCGACTTATTACTATCTTCCGGCGTCCCGGACCTTACACGTCGGTCTACTTAGCCACCCTTCCACGCACCAACGACAGCGAGAGTGACATTGAGTTGCGCTGGGCCAAGCTGCGCCAAACGCTCCAAGCCCAAGGCGCACCACCAGACGCTCTTGCGGCTATTGAGGCACGTCTAGCCCTTCCCGCCCCCGAAGATATCTCCGCAACAGCGCTTATCGCCGCAGCCGACGGGACAACCACCGTCGACCACGGCCTGGAACCGCCGGCGTACGATCTTGGGTTGCTCTCCAATCTGCCGTACGCGGCGCCCCTACTCGAGTGGGACCAGAGCCGTGTAGCCCATTTAGTGGTGACGGTTGACGATGAAGGCGCCGACATTGTCGCCTTTGGCCTGGACCATTTCTTCTCTCTAGAATCGGTCACTACCGGCGGCGAAGTTCTAGCCGACGACATCGCAGGACGCGCCCAAGCAATTGCCGCGGAGCTCGTAGTTCTTGCCGGCGACGCCGCTCATACCACCGCCTTAAGCGATCACCTAGCGCTCAAAGTTGGTGCAAATTGCCGAATTGTTAGTGAGCCAATCCGACAAGACCCCGAGGAGCTGGCCGACGCTGCGGTTCGCCACGTCACCGACACTAGCGCTCGCGAAACTATGGGATACCTACGAGAGCACCGATTCCTGTCGACACATAACGCAGCCGTCGAGGGAACACCCGCCACTATCGCAGCGCTGGCAGAGGGCACGGCGGACCTTGTCCTCATTCACGACGACCCTGAGGACCAACGCCTCTGCTGGATCGGCCCGGAGCCCCGACAAATTTCGCTCGTTCCCCAACCCGGCTGTCCCGAGCAGGCCCGCCTCGTCGACGCCGTGATCCGAAGTGCAATTATGCAGGGCGTATCGGTTCACATCATCCCTAACACGGGCCCGCGTGGACCCGAAGACAATACGGCTGCCTTCACGAACGGCACCAACTTGGCAAAGAACCACCGTGAGTAAACCGCAGTGGCTCAAAACTGGGTGGGCCACGCACTCTGGCAGACGGCAGGTTAACGAAGATGCCGTTTTGGTTAGCGGAGCTCTCATGGCGGTAGCCGACGGCGTCGGGGGCGCGCCCCGCGGCGATCTGGCATCCCTCGAAGCGGTAGAAGCCATCAGGGAAGCCATCGACGAACCCGACCTGAACGACCCGAAAGCTGCCGGTTTGGTCGCCAGTGAACTAGACCATGCTTTGAACGTGGCAGACGCTGCTGTAAAGTCTTTGGCCGATCAGTGGGCTGGCCTGAGCGGCGCGGCTACAACTATGTGTGCCGCAATTATTTTTAACGACCCGGCGGGGCGAGGTCGAGCCGTGGTAGCCAATGTTGGCGACTCGCGCTGCTACCAGATCCGGGGCCGAGCCATCAACCAGGTCACCAGAGACCAGACCCTCGCCAGCCAACTCGAAGATGCGGGCATCGACGACATTGCGGACAGGGCGCACTCGATCGTTACGAGTGTCCTAGGCGGGTCGAGCGACGCCGCTCCAGTCATCGACGTCCGACCTCTCACCCTCGAACCTGAAGATATTTTACTGCTTTGCAGCGATGGAGTCTCCGGCGTGCTTCCAGCTGAGAAGCTAGCTTCAATTTGTACCGGGTACCGTGACCGGCCCAACATGGCTGCCACCGCCCTACTAAGGCAGGCTTGGGAAGCGGGGTCGACCGACAACCTCAGCGCGGCAGTAGCCTGCATCGAGGTAGCAAACGACCCCGACGAATAACCGTCCCGCAGTCGTATAGACCCCATAGCCTGGGGTTCGTGAATTCGTCGCTCCAGAAACTGTCTTCGGCGGAACCCGAGGTCATTATCGACCTGCGCAGCGACGAGTCTGCGGTACGGGACAACGCCAGGCTGCCGGTATCGGCCATCCTCGAGAAACTTCAAACCGATGCAAGGCTAGTCTACAGCCACGAATTCGACGCTCAGCAGGCCAGCTTCGCAAAGCTAACCCAACCGCTGCCCAGCTCCATTGCCCACCTCGCCGAGCAACCGTTCTGGAGCCATCAAGCCGAAGCGATTAACCTCATCCGAGCCGGCCAATCGTGCGTTATTTCAACGCCGACCGCCTCGGGCAAATCGCGGTGCTACCAAGTCGCGATTGCAGAGTCGGTTAGCGCTGGGCTGCGGGCCGGAACATCGTTGCTGCTTTACCCAACCAAAGCACTCGCCCACGACCAGCTCCGAGCCTTCGGAAATCTTGGGGTAGATCGTCTGGTGGCCGAAACCTACGACGGCGACGCTTCGCGAGAGCAACGCCGCTGGGCTCGCGACAATGCCAATGTTCTTCTGACCAACCCCGAGATGCTGCACTACGGCCTCCTGCCGCAGCATCGTAAGTGGGGCACTTTTTTGAAGCGCCTCGACTATGTGGTGGTCGACGAGTTGCATGTCTTGCGTGGCGTATTTGGGTCGCACGTCGGCCACATTTTGCGCCGCCTCCGACGGCTGTGTAATCACTACCGTAGCGACCCTACGTTTGTGTTTACTTCCGCCACCATCGGCCAGCCTGACGAGCTAGCATCGCAGCTTTGCGGCAAACCGGTTGCGACCGTCGATAATGACGGATCTCCTAGGGCCGCCCGAAACCTAGCCGTCATCCGGCCCGGCCTGATCGACGTCGACGCTGGGGTTCGCCAATCTCCCATTACCGAGACCATCAATACCGTTACTGAACTTGCTACCTTGGGGCGTCGAGTTATTTGTTTCTGCTCGAGTCGAGCCATGACCGAACAAATTGCGGCCGGGGTGGAGCGCCAACTTCCAAGCGAATTGAAAGGAAGTGTCCGGCCGTATCGAGGCGGCTACCTGGCGGAGGAGCGACGCGAAATAGAATTAGAGGTCGCCGCCGGTTCTATTCGCGCCGTCATTACCACGAGCGCCCTCGAACTGGGCATAGATATCGGTAACCTCGACGCAACCGTCCTGTGCGGTTTCCCCGGAACTATTGCCTCATTTTGGCAGCAGATCGGACGAGCCGGACGAGGTGGCCAAGAGTCAATCGCCGTTTTTGTCGCAGGCGACGATCAGCTCGACCAATGGTATGTTCGCCAGCCGACTCAGCTGGTAGAGCGGGCCTGCGAACCCGTGATGGTCAACCTCTCCAACCCGTACATTCACGACCCACACCTGAGCTGCGCAGCATACGAAATGCCGCTGCTACCGAACGACGACCGCTGGTGGCCAGACCTCGACGCATCGGTGCGGCGCAACGTTCTAGCCGACGAAATGCGAATCCGACCCGACCTCCACGACCAGCCAAGAGCCGTCTGGGACGGTAACGGCGTCCCTTTCAACCGCTTCGGGCTTCGTTCGGCTTCGGGTGGCGAAGTCAAGATTCTCAACAACCAGCGCAATCTTGTAGGCACCGTCGAGCTCAACCGAGCCACGAGTGTTGTTTACCCCGGCGCCGTTTACCTGCATCGCGGTCAGCCTTGGCGAGTAACAGCTCTCGACTTGGCCAACCGAACAGCGCTGGTCGAAATGAGCGACGGCAAGTTGACAACCCAAGCGCGCTCGGCCACGATAATCGAGACCATTGATGTTTCCGAAACTAAACACGTCGGGGCTGCCTCTTGTTTTGTCGGCCTAGCCAAAGTCACAACCGAAGTGACCGGCTACCAGGTGAGGAAAGCGCGCACAAAAAAAGTGGTAGAAGAGTTCGAGCTCGATCTTCCACCGCAAGAACTAACAACAACCGCCGTTTGGTACCAGTGGGAGCCACAACTTATAGATCAGGCCGGAATCGCCGACCACATACTGCCAGGTGCCCTACATGCGGCCGAGCACTGCGCAATCGCCATGCTGCCCCTATTTACCATTTGCGACCGTTGGGATGTGGGCGGCGTCTCGATAGCGGCCGCACCCCAGACAGGGCTACCGTCAGTCTTTATTTACGACAGCTACCCCGGCGGCGCCGGCATTGCGCAGCTCGCTTACGGCGCTGCGCAGCGGCACATTGAAGCCACGATAGAACTACTAACTCAATGTGAGTGCTCAGCCGGGTGCCCCTCGTGTGTTCAGTCACCCAAGTGCGGCAACGGTAACGAACCGCTCGATAAAGCCGCCGCCCTGTCGCTTCTCGTAAACACGTTTAGCGATCGAGCTGAACCCTTCTAGAACTGGCGACTCGAAGTCGACTAGCAAGCACGTTGCCCCGGAGGCTACCATGCCGTCAATCGTATCGAATCGTAGCGTCCCGTGATGGAGACAACCAATGACAAACAATGAGCTAAACCAGCCAACCAGCGACCTTCCAACTCAGTGCTTTATCGGTGGAGAGTGGCGCAACGCCGAAGGCGACAGCACATTCGACGTTCACGACCCGGCGACAGAAACTAAGATAGCTGCGGTCGCCAACGCTAGTATTGCCGACGCAAAAGCGGCCGTCGATGCCGCCTCGGAAGCATTACTTGATTGGCGTGAAACAGCGCCGCGAGAACGAGCAGAAATACTGAGGCGTTCCTTCGAACTAATGACTGCAAAGAAGGACGAAATTGCCGAACTGATAGTGCGAGAAAACGGCAAAGCGCTACCCGATGCAGTTGGAGAAACCAGCTATGCGACTGAGTTCTTCCGTTGGTTCTCTGAAGAAGCCGTGCGGGCTGGCGGCTCGCTCAATACGGCCCCAAGTGGAGACAAGAAAATTCTAGTAATGCGTCAGCCAGTGGGTGTCGCCGTGTTAGTAACTCCGTGGAACTTCCCCGCAGCCATGGCCACCCGTAAGATCGGGCCGGCGCTAGCGGCCGGCTGCACGGTAGTACTCAAACCGGCTTCCGCCACACCACTGACAGCGCTGCTCATAGCCCGAATTATGACTGAGGCTGGTGTTCCAGCCGGAGTCATAAACGTCGTGCCGTCCCAAAGTTCCGGTGAAATAGTCAGCGAGCTACTGCACGACCCGAGGGTTCGCAAAATATCGTTCACTGGCTCAACGGCAGTGGGCAGATCCCTTCTGCGTGAAGCAGCCGACTGCGTGGTCAACACGTCCATGGAACTGGGCGGCAACGCCCCATTTCTGGTGTTCGATGATGCCGACCTAGATGCCGCCGTTGAGGGCGCCATACTCGCCAAAATGCGGAACGGCGGCGAGGCCTGCACGGCAGCAAATCGTTTCCTCGTTCAACGCGGCGTTGCCGAACAATTTACCCAGAAGCTGAGCGCAGCAATGTCAGACCTGAAGGTGGGTCCCGGCCTCGAGGACGGAACTGAGCTCGGCCCACTCGTGAACGCTGAAACCGTCGAAGAAGTCCAAGGGCTCGTCGACGCCGCAGTCGACGACGGTGCGAGCGCCATAATAGGCGGCCAACCCGCAGACGGCCCCGGCTTCTTCTACCCCGCCACCGTGCTCACCGACGTAAACCCAAACTCAGAGATTTTGCAGAATGAGATTTTTGGGCCGGTCGCTCCGATCGTCATCTTCGACCACGAAGACGAAGCAGTGAGCATGGCGAACGACACCGAATACGGCCTCATCTCCTACCTCTACACAAGCGACCTTGCCGCAGGATTACGGATAAGCGAGCGCCTTGAGGCGGGGATGATCGGCCTCAACCGTGGTCTTGTTTCAGACCCAGCAGCGCCTTTCGGCGGCGTTAAGCAGAGCGGCATCGGTCGCGAAGGTGGCCACGAGGGAATATTGGAATACCTCGAAACGAAATACATAGCGACTAACTGGTAAACGAGCTTGCTTGGTCAGCGGCGAGCCAGCGCAGGAGCCGGAGACTGTCGCTGTCTCCGACCTTGGCAACGGCGGGTTAGTAACCTAGGCTGACGCAATGTCTCCAAACCTCGCCGACAGTGCCAGTAGTACCAGCCAGCAAGACAGCAACAAGGAGCCCTACGGCGACGAGTCTGGCTCCTTCAACCGAGATATGGACTACATCAATAGTCGTATCACATCCGACGGCTCCAGCGAGTGGCCGGTCGAGGCGAATCGTTACCGCCTCATTGTGGCTCGCGCTTGCCCCTGGGCCAATCGGGCCATGATCTTGCGTCGCGTAATGGGGCTCGAAGACGCACTTTCTATGGGAATCGCAGGGCCCCTTCACACTGAACGTAGCTGGAAATTCCACCTCGACCCAGACGGCCAAGACCCTGTACTCAAAATCAAGGAGCTGCGAACTGCGTTCGACGCTAGGGTTCCCGACTACCCCAAGGGCGTTACGGTCCCAGCTATCGTGGAGGTCGCTTCCGGGGCGGTCATCACCAACGACTTCGAGCCCATGACGCTAGATCTGGGTTCTCAATGGACTAGCCTGGCAAGGCCCGGTGCGCCAAACCTGTACCCCGAATCGTTGCGTCCAGAAATCGACGAGATTAACAGAGTTGTGTTCGACGAAGTTAACAACGGTGTATACAAGGCAGGCTTTGCGTCAGATCAGGCGGCCTACGAATCAGCCTACGTGGCTCTATTTGACCGCCTCGACCAGCTCGAGAAACGCCTCGAAAATCATCGATTCTTAGTCGGCAATTCAATTACCGAAGCAGACGTTCGCCTGTTCCCGACGCTTGCCCGCTTCGACGCCGTCTATCACGGCCACTTCAAGTGCAACCGCAACAAACTAAGCGAAATGCCAACGCTTTGGGCCTACACTCGTGACCTGTTCCAGACACCTGGCTTTGGTGACACGCTAGACCTCGAAGACGCAAAGACCCACTACTACGGGGTGCACGCAACCGTGAACCCTACGGGTGTTATTCCTGCTGGCCCAGCTCTCGCTAACTGGATGGAACCGCACGGCCGAGAAAAATTTGGCGGCGACCCATTCGCTGGCGGTACCGTACCCGAGCCTGTACGACCCGGCGAAGCGGGTGCCACGTGGCTCGCCGCCCAAAACTAGCATCGAAACCTACAACCAAGTTACGGCTATGACACTGCTGCTGCTACGACACTGCCGCGGCTACGACGTTATTGTCCTGAATCTCAAACGACAGACGATCTGCGACGACGCTTTCATCATCCCTGGTTTCTCCATCGATCTTTGTGACTCGCCACTTGATGTCGTTACCCTCGGCTAGGTCTATGGCTTCTTCAATATCGAGCCCAACAAATTGCTCCGGGTCGGGTTCGCCAGCGGCGTCGACCTCGATCTCAAGAACATCTTTGTCTGCGCTAGCAGTCGACGGCTCGGCAACGGTCGGCGAAGCACCGTCGTCACCGGCGATAAGCGCTCGATCACCAACCGGGTCATCCAACGTCACTTTGGTCTGATACGGGAAGACGCCGACCCCGCAGCTGGAGGCTTTGGCATCGGCCAAAAGCCCTGAGGAAAGCGACAACTTTACCTGCGTCTCGGTTTCTTCGACCTCGGCGTCAACTCCGAAACATTTCTGCGACTCCATCTCAAAGAAGATGGTGACGGTCTTGCCGTCAGATTCGACTCGCTCGATCGGGATTGCCCGCCGCTCATCGATCTCGCTAGAACTCGAAATTTCCTCGTTGAACCCAGACTCTGAATTTCTTGCTTCTTCGGCTGAGGGGCCGCCTTTCGAAGAATCTTCGCCGACGTCATCGTCTTGCCCTCCCCCGACAACGCTCCCGTCGGGGCCGGTAACCGCCGAGCTGGAGAGTGTGTTCTCATCGTCATCGCGCTCGGCGTTCGTGCTGCCGTCGGAAGAACATCCGACAGCAAGCACAGTCGCGAGTACAAGAACTACGAAAGCTTTATGAATCATTCGGCAATCGTACTATATTTTAGACATCCGGTGTGCATGTAACCGGCTTAGTCGTCGTGTTACCGAACTTCGTAGCAACAGCGTATCGCAATTTGCCAGCTCGGTTACTGTCTTTAAACGACCTGGTAGGTGCGTCGACTGCACCTCTCCAGTATTGGGTTCCACCATCAACTTGACGATATGTTACGTACCGTGAAGCGTCTGCGACGGCGGGCCAAGTAATCGTGACCGTGCCCCCGTTGAGTGAAGCCTTGCATGACGCTACGGGGCGTGGAGTTACCACCGCACCGGGATCGAAACTACAGCGTCGAGGCGCACTACGTTCACCTGCGGCCGACCGAGACTCGACGGTGTATGCAACATCACCAGAACGGTTTGTATCTTTGAATGAACGCCCGGCAACTTTACCACGCCAGTACGGCCCGGCACCGTCAACTGTTCGACGAACTACATACTCTGTGGCGCCATTAGCTGCTGGCCAGGTGACGTTAACAGAGGCCCCGTCAACTACTGCAGCGCAGCGTGCTGGCGCCACAAGCGCCGGGTTGTTGTCCTCAAACGAACACTTTGTCGGCTCGCTGATCTGGCCGTCCGCACTCTTAGTCGCCACGTAATAAACCAACTTGGCCGTACCACGACTCGTGTCGCTGAAAGACCGTGCATTCACTTTGCCACGCCACTGCGATTCTCCGCCGTTAACAGATCTGCGTACGATGTACTCCGAGGCGCCAGCTGCGGTGGGCCAAGTTACTCTAATAGCCCCCCCATCGAGAACTGCTGAACACGAAGCAACCGACTTGAACTCGCCGCCTTGACCCTCACAGAGCCGAACTAGGTCCCGACCCGGCGTTTGTGGACCATCAGCCGGATCGCCGACTGCATTAAAGCCACCCGTTGTCCAGAGACAACCGTCGGAAGCCTGCGCTACTCCAAAGCCACCTATGTCGCCCGCCATATATGGATTAAAGCTCTGGTCCCGATCGCCGGTTGAAACATCGTAAGCAACAATCCCGCTGACAGAACCGGTAACGGTTGCGCCGGCCGGAATATTCTGCAGTTCGCCCGGATACGGGGCAAACAGTTTTGAGTCATTAGAGGCGTGATGACCCCAGCAGTGGCACGTAATATAGATACGATCGCCAACTCGTTCAATCTCTTGGAACTCGCCGCCGCGCCGGGTGCAATCTCCACCTTGTAGGGGTCGGTGACAATTGGTTAGATGCTCTTTGGTAACGGCATAGTTCCTGGTCTCATCGTGGACCCACGCACCGTGTTGTTCTCCTGCAACCCAGACATCGCCGAATTCGGTTGCTTCTACACCGTAAACGAGACCTGGACCGTTGAGATTATGCTCAAAGCTGCTCCAGGTTACCTTTTTTGCATCATTGGTGTCGATGCCGACAGCGGTGTTGTCTACGCCTGCAACGGTGTCAAACCAGCCGCCCAAATATACCGAGTCGTTTACCTTAGAAACGCTGAGGTCCCAAACCGAACCGCCAACGACGACGGGAAGCCAGCTAGTATCCAGGCGACCGGTTTTTGGGTTGAAGCGAATGACGTTGGTGACCGCCGTGTTTGTACCGTTAGCTCGAACATTGGTGAAGCTGCCTACCGCATACGCCCAGCCATCGGATTCGACGGTTACTTCGCGCACGACGTTAGTTCCGCCACCGAGACGCAGATTCCAGCCTGGCCAGATATCGCCGGTTGCGGGGTCGATCTTGACCAGCGAACCTACGTTCCGACCGTTATAGTTTCGAATTTCACCACCTAGGAACATTCCGCCGTCGGGCGAGTTCGCAATCGAGAGCACGGGCCGCTCGATCTCTGGGGTGAAAGACGAGTCCCACTGGCCGCTTAAACTGAAACGAGCGAAATTCGGCTGGCTGACAGTCCGAGCCCCGTTTGTAACGTTTTGGAACTTGCCGCCAACATACATTTGGCCTTCATTTTCCTCGACTGCCCACCCTAACGCCGAGAAAGAACCGACAGAGTTACTTGTGGTAAACGGCTCTGCGAGCCCCCACGCCGACTGCTGTGGCGGCTCAAACTCGGCCGCCGCCGGTGACGCTGAAAAGAAAGTCACCGCCACCAAAGTCGCCAGTGAAATTAATAGGACGCTCGCCTTCTTCATACATATTTACCTTTGTTCGCCTGCTGTCTGTCAAGTGTCGTTGCTATTCAGATATTAGGCAACCAAAATGGGCGTTTCTGCCCGGGCGAACGAGCGTGAAGGAGCCAAAATCACTAGAAGGGCTTGCTTCGGTCCTACGTTTTGGTCGCCGAAGACGGGTATAGACCACGTCAGGACTGCTAACCGATGCCAAGCCGACTGCAAAGTTTACGTCACATCAGGAACTATCATCCTGGGTGAACCCCACTAAACGACCAAATTTAGAAGAAGAAATGGTGCTATATGTTTGAAGCTTCCAAGCTTGCCGATCGCCGGGAGGCCGACCTCGGCCTGATCGGACTCGGCGTTATGGGACAGAACCTGGCTCTGAACATCGCGGACAACGGCTTCAAGGTTGCCGCATACAACAGGACGACCACAATTACCGAGGCTTTTGCTGCCGGCCCCGCCGCCGAACACACCAAAGCTGGCGAAGTTCTACCTGTCAAAACCGTGGCAGAACTGGTCGGCGGCTTAGCCAGACCCAGAAAGGTCATGCTGATGGTTAAAGCAGGTGATGTTGTCGACAACGTCATCCAAGACCTGGCCCCCCTCTTAGAAGAAGGTGACATAATTATCGATGGCGGAAACTCGCTGTTTTCAGACACAGAGCGTAGGTCCATCGAGCTAGCTGATCGAGGCCTGCACTTTGTTGGCGCAGGCGTATCGGGCGGCGAGATGGGTGCACGGTTTGGGCCCTCGATAATGCCCAGCGGTTCGACGCTGGCGCAGGCCGAAGTCGAGCCAATATTCGAAAAAATTTCAGCTAAAGCCAAAGATGGTAGACCGTGTAGTGCGTGGCTCGGCCCGGGCGGGGCCGGCCACTTTGTTAAAATGGTTCACAACGGTATCGAGTACGGCGACATGCAGGTCCTGGCCGAGGCGTACTCGTTGCTCAAAGCAATGGGCCTCGACAACAACGAGATGGCCGAAGTCTTTCAACGTTGGAACGAAGGACTTCTCGAGTCGTACCTTGTCGAAATAAGCGCCGATATTTTGAGAGCAAACGGGCCTGACGGCACGTCGGTCCTCGATGTCATTCTCGATGCCGCCGGGCAGAAAGGCACCGGTCGTTGGACGGTCGTCAACAGCTTGGAGCATGGCCAGCCGCTATCACTGGTGGCCGAAGCCGTTATGGCCCGGCAGATCTCGGCCATGGTCGACCTTCGCAGCGAGGCCTCAGGGTTGTTGGCCGGTCCTGACAGAAAGTTGGAGCCCAACCAGCTCAGCAATGACGATATTGAGTTGGCAGCGTTTGGCGCCAAAATCGTCTCCTACGCTCAAGGGTTCATGTTACTTAAAGAGGCCTCCACCGAATATGGCTGGGAGCTAGACCTCGGCATCATCGCTTCAATCTGGCGGAGTGGCTGCATAATCAGGGCACAGTTCTTGGACGACATCGCAAACGCATACAAAGAGGGCCCGCTGCTCAAGAACCTCCTGTTCGACCAGTTTTTTAGCGACGCTATGCGGCGTTGCGAGCAGCCAATGCGTCGCGTCTTGCTTGCGGCAACCGCTGCTGGAATTCCAGTTCCCGCCTTGGCGAGCGCACTCTCGTTTTACGACGGCATCCGTAGCAGCAGGGTTCCTGCCAACCTGATCCAAGCCCAGCGGGACTACTTTGGTGCCCACACTTACGAACGCTTAGACAGACCGCGCGGCGAATACTTCCATTTCGATTGGCACGGCTCTGGGGAAACAAAAACCTCAACCGCCAGCGACGCCTAGAATCTGTCCAAACGGTTCGGGCCCCAGCGTAAGGCATCAGCAGGCGCCAGTCGCTAAGCCAATCTTACGCATCGTCGGCAGTCTGAAATCTTTGGGGATCTGCGGCTCGGCTATACGGCTAGGAGATCTCGGGCGCCGGTGTCTGAAGATGGGTGCCGAAGTTTTGACATCGCCCGGGCTTCGATTTGCCGAATGCGCTCCCTGGTGAGACTGAAGTGCTCGCCAACTTCTTCGAGCGTCCGGGGTTCACCACGGTCAAGGCCAAACCGGAGCTTGAGTATTTCCCGCTCTCGTTCATCCAAGGGTGCAAGAAGACGTGAAATTTCGTCAGGGAGCAGCGCCGTCGCAGCCACTTCAAATGGAGAGTCCGCAGAGCGATCTTCGACAACGTCACCCAGTTCGGCTTCGCCCTCTTCGCGAAGTGGCTCTGAGAGTGAGAGGGGTTCAGCTGCAAACCGGAGAGCTTCGGTGACTTTGTCTTCGGTCATCTCAACTTCGACAGCGAGCTCAGACAGTGTCGCTGGCCGCCCATTCTTTAGTTCCAGACGAGCCCGGGCTTTCTGTAACCGAGCTAAAGTATCGCCGGCGTGAACGGGCAGCCGGATGGTGCGACCGGTGTTTGCTATCCCTCGAGTGATCGCTTGGCGGATCCACCACGTTGCGTAGGTAGAGAATTTGAAGCCCTTCCGCCAGTCGAATTTTTCGACGGCGTGCATGAGGCCCAAGTTTCCTTCCTGAATAAGGTCGAGCAGTGGTAGCCCCGAGGCTTGATACTTTTTAGCGATCGATACTACGAGGCGCAAATTTGATTGCACAAACGTCCGTTCGGCTTTCCGGCCGTTGCGTACTTTGCGTCGCAGCTCTCGCTTCCCCGCAGCATCGGGTGACGCTTCAAGGGTTTCGGCCGCTTCTTTGCCGGCCTCTATTGCTTTCGCGAGCCTAACCTCGTCCTCCTTCGTCAGAAGGGGGTACTGTCCAATGTCGGTCAGGTAGAGCCTGACGAGATCTTCTTCATCCCGCTCAACTCGTTCTTTAGCCAAAGCCTTGCCTCTCTGCTAGCGATTAACAACTGCATTGCCCGTAGATCGCGCTTGGTGTAAAAACGTTGCTAGTCCGTAATGTGTACAACCAAATAGCACTTCATGAGCAACAATTTCCGCCGTCTCCTGTAAGCCTAGGTTCATAAATCGCCATTCTTCTGTCATGAAGGAAATTTTATTGCTACCCGACTGAAGATCCGGTTAAAACCGTCACATCACAGTAGTGAGCAATCCAAACCGACCAGCTAATAAGGAGTCCAACCGCCGTCCGGCCTCGAATATTTCATCGGTGTTGTCTACTTCAGCTGCCAAGGATTGAACGAGGTGTTCGCCATTCATCCAGTCGGACCGATAGTCCCGCAGACATAGCTCGAGAGTGCGGTGGGTTGCTCCGTCGGTTCGTGGGTCTGCCTTCGTTATGTGTTCTCGATACGATCCGACCATACGGGGTAGCAGTGTGCGATACAGCAAGGCGAGCTTTACCAGGCCCGTGTGGTCGGACCAGTAGTCAGGCGACAAAATTTGGGCTAGCCGCTCGTCCGGTGGCTCTCGCGGTGGGGTGGTAGAGCCGCCTTGAGTTAGCTGTGGCAGACGGTCCGCCCAGAGCTGGGCCATAAACTCGTGGTGGTAGCTCTGAGTACCGACGACATATGTAGCTTCTGGGTTGTCAATATCGAGGACCCAACCGCCCAGCAGCTCGAACAGCTTCTCTTCAACCCATTGGTACGAGGCGACCCGAGTAGCAGTTTCGGTGATGGTAAAATACGACTGAGTTCCCATAGGGACTCAATTCTAGAAGCAACTACTTACCGGTGGTCGACCAGTGCCAGGACTCACGAGGAAAGTTCTTCAGTCCGTAGGCGGCGGCATTATTGGTGAGCCAGATATAGCCGGGGCTACCACGCCTGAGTGTGCTGCCATTTGCGGTGAAGTCGATCGCTAAACCTTTTTCGTGCTGTGAACTGCCCGGTCGGGCGGTCGGCGGACGACAGGAGGAGGACGGCATTTGGTAGACGGCGTAGCTGGAGGTCCCACAGTTATTTTTACGAATCGCTATTTGGCTGGCGTTGGAACGGTAGCCACCGCCAGCGAGTGTTATGCCTTGGGCCTCAGCGGCTGCGAGCATCGCCTTAACCTGCGCAACGATGCCTTTGTGGACTCTGATCCCGTTGCCAGCTTCAGCGATGTCGCCTGGGCTAACATCACCTTCGACCGTCTTTGCAACAAACTTTTCGGGATTCGCTGCAATTTCGGCCTGTATTTTTTTGACTTGGTCTTTCAGGGCGATACGAATCTGTTCACCAAGGTCTTCGACACTCTTGCGGAGTTCATCGGCCGCTGCCTTGTCGTTGTTCTCTTCGAGACTCTCAGCCTCGAAGAGAGTGCGCCCGGCTCGATCCTCTGCCTCTTCAGCTAGGTCTACCAAAGCGGTTCTGGCGCTTTCATATTTTGCTAAGCTTTTCTTGTTTTCTTCAGCTTCGTCGTCTAGCTTTTTCTTGATGTCGTCCTTCGCAACTTCTTTAGCTGCCAGGTCGGCCCGCTTCTGACGCAACTCTTCGGCCGTCTCAACCTCGTCTTTGGCGGCGCTGCTAGAAAGTTTACGTTTGCGGATCGAGTCCGACGGGTCACTGTCGATAATTAGGACCGAGTCGTCACTTTGCTTCATAAATGAGTCGATGGCTCTACCCGAAAGTTCTACTTCGAGCTGGTCTATCTCTGTCTGGATATCGGTGATTTCGGACTCAAAGTCGGTGGACTGGCCGTCGAGGAACTTGCGTTCGGCTTCGAGCTTTTTCTTCTTCGAAGCCGACAGGGTTACCTGTTTGTTTAGCACTTTGAGCTGTTCGGTTATGACGCTCAAGTCAACATTAGCCACATCGACTTCCGACATCTCGGCGGGGTTAGCAGCGGGGGCAGCATTATTGGCTTTGTCGATATCTTCGTTCAGGTCAGCCCCCGAAGGGGCTGTAAAGCCAACCATGGCCATGGAGAAGACGGCCAACAGGGCAACAGCCCTTTTCGCATTAGAAAGTTGAGACACTAACAATTTACGACCCGCCTTGTCGACTTATCTATTTTAATTGCCGCCCGCAAGAGCCCGACCTTCCGGCCAAACCCGCTTATGCCAGTCTACCGGCCGTTTACCGACCAATGCCACGGTTCACTAGGGAGATTTTGCAGACCATAACTCGCAGCGTTGTTTCGCATCCATACAAACGCCGGACTGGAACGACTATTTATGGTGCTGCCCTGGAACGTGAAGTCAATAGCTTTACCCTGTTCATGCATTGAGGTGCCCGGCCGTGCCGTTGGAGGGCGACACGATGAAGCTGGCATCTGATAGATGGCGTAGCTGGAGGATCCACAGTTTGCGCGACGTACAGCAAGCTGTCCCGCCGGGTCCCGGAACCCGCCTCCGCTGAGCTCCACACCGTCGGCCCTGGCCTGGTTGAGCAGGCCATCCACGCTGTTGGCGATGTCCTTGTGCACCCAGACTCCCTGAACTTGCCGCATATCGCCCCTAACAGCACGCTCCGCTGGTTTCTGAACCGAATCTGGGTCGGCTACTGCTCTAGCCGCCTCCTCACGCACCCGAGCGCCTAACGCCAAACGGACCTGTTCGTTTAATTTTTTCACGCTGTTGCGGAGCTTGGCGGCCTGATCCTCGTCGATCTGGCCAAGGGCATCAGCCTCAGCCAGGATGGGGTCGACCCGCTCTTCTGCCTTCAAGGCGAGCTCGGCGACCGATTGACGAGCTTCCTGGAATTTCTTTAGCATCTCTTCGTTATCGCTGGCGTCCGCCACAAGCTTTTCCTGAAGTTCACCCTGAGCTGTCTCTTTGGCGGCTAAGTCGGCTTTGGCCTGCCGCAGCTCTTCAGCTGTTTCAACTTCGTTTCTGGTCGCGGAGTCGGAAAACTTCCGCTTACGGATCGACTCACTCGGGTCATCGTTATTCATCAGGACCGACGACCTGGGGTTTCGGCGGCGAAACGATTTGATTGCCTTGTTGGAAAGGTCGGTCTCCAGCTGCTCTATGTCTGTCTGCGTCTCGACAATTTCTCTGGCGACATCCGCAGCATCACTGAGAGAGCGTTTCTGCTCTGAAACGAGCCGTTTCTGCCTGGCGTTAGAGAGATTAACCTGTTTGTTCAGGGCTCGAAGCTGGTCAGTAATTTGACCTACATCTGCTGACGCTACGTCGATCGCAGTCTTTGCCTCAGATTCGCTACTCGAGCTGACCTTCTCGATATCATCGCTCAAGCTTGCCGCAGCTGACATAGCGCCAACGGTTAGCACGAAGACCACGCCACCGAAGAAGGCACCGGCTTTACGGGTGTGCGTGGCACTAATAATCAATGACGTGTCCTCTCGCCAGCTTTGCGAATTCGAACGAACATTACGAATTCAACGCTACTACGGACTGGGGAGGCGAGTGAGGACACTACGCGTGAATGGCGGTAACGATTCTCACGTCAACAGTTAAATTTTCCCGAACATGACGGCAACAGAGCTTACTAGTTGCCGTTGACCGACCAGTGCCACGGCTCGCTCGGCAGGTTCTTCAAACCGTATGCGGCTGCGTTTCCTCTCAGCCAGCGGAAAGCTGCAGAGTTGCGGCTTTTAATTGTCGACCCGCCGGATGTGAAGTCGATCGCTAAACCACGCTCATGATTGGAGCGACCCGGTCGGGCCGTGGGAGGCCGGCATGTCGAGGAAGATTTTTGGTAGATGGCGAAGTTGCTATTGCCACCACAGTTTTGAATACGTAACTGGATCTGGCGGTTAGCGTCTCGATACCCCCAACCTCCAAGTTTGATACCGGCTGCCGAAGAGGCGTCCAGCAGAGCTTGCACGTTGCCTGCGATACTGCTGTCAACCTCGATCTTCTGGCCTGCGTAGTTGGTGACATTGACCGTCTTTCCGGAAGCCGACGCAGGCACAACGGCAGGGACAGGAGACGGCTTCGGACTTGCGGGACGGTTGCGGCTGGCAATCTGTGCCTGGCGGGCTATCGAGCTATTCTTTGCACGAATACTGTCGGCTAGTTCTTTGTCACGTTCCTCGAGAACAGCAGCCTCGGCCAGCTCAGCTTCGAGGCGTTCTTCAGCCTCGTCGGTGATCTTTGCTTGTTTGTCTCGAGAAACTTCGAGCTGTTTCTTATCGGCATCGAGCGTTTCGGTAAGCCGGACCAGCTCTTCGTTGGCCGACACCGCTTCCGCAACGAGAGCTTCGAATTCTCCCTTGTTTTGTTTGAGGTCTTCGGCTGCTTCAACCTCACTTCGAGCCACAGTTTTGGAGAGGCGACTCATGGTCGCTGCTTTAGTTGGGCTTTCTGCGCCAAAAACTTCTAAGTCGGTTTGTTGGTTGCGGTTACGAAACCCTGAAATCGCCAGTTCGGCTAACTCACTCTCGAGCTCCGAGATTCGCCGCTCCACTGCGGCAGTCTGGTCTTCGGCGACGGTGACGCGTTGTGCTGTCTTTTTACTCAAATTTTCAACCGCATCGATTTTGGCCTGTTGAGTGTTTACTTCATCGTTCAGTGCCTTTAGCGCTTCTGCTAACTCGGCGGCTTCGGCGGTGGCGGCGTCGATCGATTTTGCCCTTGCCGACTTTTCCTCACGGACTTTGTTTTGCTCGGACTTTAAGCCCTCTATGTCGCTGGTGAGATCTGCACCTGACGGAGTCGAAATAAACGACAAGCCGATCATTAAAATAAAAGCTGAAAGAACCCGCACGGATCTCGAAAACATCAATGACCTACTTCAGAAGACGCCGACAATCATCTTAGGTTAAATATGACAAAAAGGCGACTTACAACCACTAGCTTGGGTCGAATGACCAGGCTAATCGTCTAATAGGGCCAGGTTCTCGGTCATAAGTATTACAAAACATGAGACTTCCAAGCTACGTCGACTGGGCTATTTAACCCAGGGCCTGCCGCGCCAGCGACCCGACCGCAACGCTTGCTAAGCGGGGCCGATTAGGGTTTGCCTCGTTGCTGTAGTATTTCCTGTTAGAGACTGCCGAGGTGTCAATGCCGAGCAATACTGCCCGAGGGTGTAGGAATACTGCCTACCCGCCGCCGCTGGGGTGACGTCGGCCATACATTGGATGCAAGCACAAATATGATCATTAGTAGTAGTGGCTTCACAGGTTCCCTAAAAGAAAAGGAGTACGGACATGGATATGGATAGCAATGGAAACAATAAAAGTCAGGCACTCCCCAAAAAGACAAGGATGCCTCTTTCTTGGAAATCCAAAACCGCTCTCGCCATCGGCGCTGGCGTACCTATAGCCATTCTTGCTTTGCCCGACACCGCAGCTGCGGCTGACTACAGCAATGGCCCATCGGACGAGGCGGCCGCTGCGGAGTCAGGCCCATCCGTTGGAGCGATAAATCAGCCGGGCCAAGACTAGAGTGAAATGCCACTTGAAGGCTTTAGAGGCGGAGGGCTCAGCCCATCAAACCTCGTAACGCCCAGACCTGGGTTTGAGCCCTGGGCTACAGAACCTCCCGCCGCTTTCGGATTCGGCGAAACACCAGACCTAGCGAGTTCCCCTGCCCCAGTCGTGACGCTAGGTCCAGAAATGCCAGACTCAGTAAAATTTGACACCGAAGTACCTGGCTTTAGTCACTCGTCCGTTGTTAATGCTCACTGGTCAGGAACCAATGGTGAAAATTTTCCCAGTCAGCGGGCGTACATAAAGGGCGAGGCCGGAACCACTACGGCTTCCAGCTCGACCCAAGGCCTCAGTTTCGAGATGATACGAAATGAACCGAGTACACCGACCTCACGAGGGGGCCGTTCAAGTGTCTTATCGTCCAGGATGACTCCCGATAAAATATTGATGCATAGCGGGGTGACGCCAGGCTCCGGCTACAGCGTTGAGACTTCGATCAAAGGCGAAACTGCCGATAATTACGATAGGGTTCCGGGCCAAACGGCAACCGTTTCCACCAGTAGTCGAACGTACCACGGCGATCAACCCGGAGCCGGTCAATCGGACGACTCCGACCGCTACCTACTGGCCCAATATAAATACTTCACAGCTTCGAATCTACCCAACCTGTCGGCTGATGCCGCAAATCAGTTACCCGACCACACACAAACATTATCTACTCGTCAGGTCACACTCGCGTACCCAGACAGCGACGAAAAAGACTTGATGATTATCGACAGGTATCGAGCTTCGATCAATTCGAATGGTCGAATTTTAGTTGGCGTTAACGAGCCGCACGCCTCCTCCGCTGTCGAATACGGTGGCAGGACGACGCTTGTTGGCACTGACAGCGAAGCCGGCTTCACAGTGACTAAGGCTTCAACCAACCCGGTAATTGACAAGCACGGCAACGTCGTTTCACACGTCGAAGTGATTGAGTCAATAAGGCCAGACGATAAGGGGTTTAGTGAAACCCGTTTGTTTCCAGAGGGTTCGCCACTCGCGCACCGCACTGTAAACCTTTCGGCGGGCGAAGATTGACAAGGCCGGGCAACGATTACCGACCAAACCTATGTAGGCAGAGATAAGGATACCTGGGGTGGGTCTGTCGTCACGTTAGACCCAGATGGCATTACCTACACAGATCGTGACGGCTCATCATCCAGAGTGAAACTCGGCCACTTCGACGAAAAAACACAAACGGTGCCTGCCGACCTGTGGGTTCAGACGCCGCATAACCCGCCGATCAGTGTCCAGGCAGAGCTGACTTCGGATCGGGCCGACGACCCCGTCGTAGCAGCCGTCACGTTAGGAGACCAAGAAGCTGGCGGATACTTTGGCTCTCTATCCAGAGACGCCGACGGCAGCACCAAGGGCAATCTTGGATTCAACCCACAAACCGACTCTGCGAGCCCAGGCGCAAACGGGACGCTAGTCGAAGCGTCAGTGGGCCCTACAGGCTTGCAGCAGCGGTTAAACTTCCAGTTTCCTAACGGAATCCAAACCGAGCACCTTTTGGACGCCGAGAAAAGAACTGCCTCAGCCTCCTACACGAACGAGAACCCAGCCGAATCTCAAACTTGGAAAACCACATATACGGGGAATGCCAGCGAACACTCTGTCACCGTCGAAGAACGACAGACTGAGACACTGGATGCAAACCAGGCACCATCGCCTGCCCGCAGTAGAACCGAAACGATGACGCCCCAAGATTACATTCGTTTAACCCAGCCAGAGCCGGTCATCAAGTAAGACGAACGCGGCAACGAAGCGGCCCCGGTTCGGTACCGACAATGCTTGTATGCCTGCTGGCAACCAGTGCAACCAAAACCAAGCGGAGGTTGGCCAGCGCTAGGAAAAGGTAAAAACGCCAGTATCGGAGGTCTAGCAGCGACCTTGGTACTGGGCCTACAAGTTGCGGTATAGGTTGGTGATCGGCACTCGCCGATCACGGCCAAAGGCCTTCTCCGTGATCCGAACCCCCGGCGGGCTCTGACGGCGCTTATATTCCGCACGATCAACAAGGCGGACGATCCGCTCGACAATTCTCGCATCGTGGCCGTCTGCCACGAGCTCATCAGCCGTGAGGTCACGCTCGACGTAGCCCGCCAAAATTGAGTCCAAAATATCGTATGGCGGCAAGCTTTGATCGTCGCGTTGGTCAGGGCGCAACTCAGCCGACGGCGCCTTGGTCAGAATACTTTCCGGAATCCACGACCCGGTCGCTTGCATATTACGCCAGACGCATAGCTCGTATACCAACGTTTTAGGGACGTCTTTGATAGCTGCGTAGCCGCCGGCCGTATCACCGTAGAGGGTAGAGTAACCTACCGCCATTTCGGACTTGTTGCCGGTCGCTAGTATCAACCACCCTAATTTGTTTGACAAAGCCATCATGACAACACCTCGAACCCGAGACTGGATGTTCTCCTCGGTGACATCTTCGGCCAAACCGTCAAAACTGGGCCCCAACATGGTTAAGAACGCTTCATGTGCCGGCTCGATTGGAACCTCGCGGTATGCTACGGCGAGGTTTTCGCACAGTAAAACGGCATCGGAAACCGAGTGGTCCGATGAGAAACGCGAGGGCATCAACACAGCGTTGACATTCTTAGCACCCAGAGCGTCCACCGCTAGAGCGACCACGAGAGCTGAATCAACACCGCCTGAGAGGGCCACGCCTGCACTTGCAAAGCCATTCTTACGGGCATAGTCTTGCGTTCCGAGGACAAGAGCTCGCCAAACTTCTTCCAGGTTGTGGAGTGGTTCCGCCAATGAAGCTGGCTCGGCGGCGGCGACCGCTTTGCGAGTGGGTGTAAGCACGGCCGACGGCAACGGTTCAGGTAGAGCCGGTTGACCTTGTGGGTCGACTCGACGAACCCGAGAGACAGCGGGAATATTGATGTCGACGACTAGCAATTGCTCCTCGAAACTCTGGGCGCGAGCCAGAATCTGCCCTTCGGGGTTTACCACGACCGAGCCACCGTCGAACACTAGCTCGTCCTGGCCACCCACCTGATTTACGTACACCAGCCACGCCGAGTTATCGACCGAGCGAGCCGCAAGCAGAGTCTCCCTGTCTTGCTGCTTACCTCGACGGTACGGGCTGCCGTTGAGATTTAATATAACTTCAGCCCCGCCGTCAGCCAAAGACACCATGGGGCCATCCGGACTCCATATGTCTTCACAAATTGTCAATCCGAGCTTTACTCCGTGGAGCTCCACGAGGGAGAGTGGCTCATCACCCGGCGAGAAGTAGCGTTTCTCGTCAAAGACCGAATGATTTGGCAGGAGTCGCTTGCGGTAGCGCAGCGAGATTTTTCCTCGGAAACATAAAGCGGCGGCATTAAAAAGTTTACGGCTACGGTCACGATCGACGAACCCCACCACGACCGCACAGTTACAGGCCCTGGCCGCAATATCGGCCAGGGTGTCAAGATTGTCCTGAACAAAGGCCGGTTTGAGAACAAGGTCTTCGGGTGGATAACCAGTTATTGACAGTTCGCCAAAAACCACCACATCGGCACCAGCAGCCTCGGCGGCTTCCACGGAGTCGCCGATTTTCCGGGCGTTACCCGCAAGATCACCAACCGTTGGGTTTGTCTGACAGAGCGCTACCCGTAAACGTCGCATCTGCATAGTCTAGAAGCTCGGCGAACTACGAGCGGCTCGCAACCGGCACCAAAGATCTGGCTCTGTGGTCGACTTCAGTAATGCAGGTCTCAGATCTCGAGGGCCTGTCTGAGTCGATCGACAAACGGAGACTGCGCGTCGAGGAGCTTCTTTTCAGCCATCGCGTGATGGAACCACTCGACTCGATCAACTTCGGGGAAATCTTGCAAGCGGCCCGATTTCGGCGGCCACTCAAGCTGAAAGGTGTTACTCGTTGCATTCTCCACACTGAAGTCGGCATCGTCGAGCATCTCAAACGCCCAAGCAGAAACTCGTTTGCTGGATGACTTCATCTTAACCTCACCTAGCGCAACGTACTGCGTAGCCGCCGGGGGTTGGTAGCCCGTCTCTTCGGTAAACTCTCGAACAGCAGCCTGCAGAGTGTTCTCCGTCGGTTCACACAACCCCTTCGGAATGGTCCAGGACCCGTCATCTTTATTGGCCCAATACGGTCCACCGGGGTGAGCTAAAAGAACGTTCAGACGAGACGACGCGGATTCGGCTTGCACGTCCCGGCGATACGCCATCAGCCCTGCGGCAATATTCATTGCGCAGGGCTGATGGCAAACGACTTCGAAACTTCACCGGCATCCGCCGTTCGAATGTCCAATGTCGGCACTAGAAAAAGCGTAGGCAAAACCGTGCCGTCAGCTGAGAAGAGCCGCGCAGCAGGTGTTTGTCAGTAGCGTGGTCACCACGTACGGATCCGCATTCGCGTTCGGGCGTCTGTCTTCGATATAACCCTTTTTGTCCTGCGCAACTTGCCACGGTATCCGTACCGAAGCGCCGCGATCTGACACACCATAGCTGTATGTATCGAAGCGTTGTGTCTCGTGACTGCCGGTCAGGCGGTCTTCAATTCCCGAGCCGTAACCTTTCAGGTGCTCCTCGATTTTGCCGGGAGCTCCGAGGGACTCAGCAGCCGTGACGATGGCGTCGTAATTCTCGCGCATTGCCTTCGTGGAGAAGTTTGTGTGCATGCCAGCACCGTTCCAGTCGCCCTTCATCGGCTTGGCGTCAATCGAAATCTCGACGTGGTGCTTTTCTGCAACCCGGAACAAAAGATAACGAGCCATCCAGAGATGGTCACTAACCTCGACGGTGTTCGCTGGACCTACTTGAAATTCCCATTGGCCGGGCATGACCTCGGCGTTTGTACCACCAATTTTGAGACCAGCCTCGAGACAGAGCGTTGTGTGCTCTTCGACTAGATCGCGACCAGCGATGCGGACGGCACCAACGCCGCAGTAGTAGGGGCCCTGCGGGCCCGGGTAGCCGCCATCCGGAAAGCCGTATGGCCAGCCTGAACCGGGTTTCAGCATGGTGTACTCTTGCTCGAGTCCAAACCACGGCTCTTGTTTGCCGTATTTGTCAAGCGCCGCTACAGCTGCAGCTCTGGTGTTGGTCGGATGAGCCGACATATCTTCCGGAATTAACGTTTCACACAAGACCAGAATATTGTCACCGCCTCTGACCGGGTCGTGGCACTGGAAGACAGGGTTGAGAACGACGTCGGAATTTTCGCCGGTCGCCTGATTGGTGCTGGAACCGTCGAAACCCCAGATACCTACTTCATCGCCGTCATGGAGAATCTTTGTCTTGGATCGAACTTCAGCCGTCGGCTCAGTTCCATCTATCCAGATATATTCAGCTCTAATAGCCACTGTAGGGCCCTGCTTTCGTAAGTTCTGCTCAAAGCTAGTAATGCGCTTACTTATAGTAACGAACCTGTTCGACAATTTCTGAAATCAGAGAATCTATTAACAGGTGGTTAACAAAGACCCGTCCAGGCGCCAGCCGTCAGGGGAAAACGCCTCGACGGCGATAAACATCGATAAGTCTGCCCAGAGCTACGGCGTAAGCTGCTTCACGTCGGGAGCATTTCAGCACCTCTCGTTGCTCGACCACCTGGTCGTGGGCGTTCCACATGACTTTCCGAAGACGACTATCGACTTCCTCCGCAGACCAAGCCCAGCCCGACTTGTTCTGAAGCCACTCGAAGTAAGAGACTACAACGCCGCCTGCATTCGCTAAAATGTCGGGTACGACGTCGACATTTCGGTCCGCTAGGACAAGCTCACCTGCCGGTGTTGTTGGACCATTCGCCGCTTCGAATACGGCCTTTGCCTTGAGAGCTTCAGCCCTCTTAGCCGTCAGTTGATTCTCCAAGGCGGCCGGTATGAATACATCGGCTTCAGCACTGAAAAGGTCTTCGGTATCGGCCTCGTCAGCCGCTGAGTAATTGGCTAGAGAGCCGTGTTCGGCGACCCACAGCGAAAGCTTTTCAACATCTAGACCTTGGGGGTCGAGCAACGTTGCCCCATGGTCTGCAACCGCCACAATGGTGCAGCCGTCGGCGGCTGCCAGCCTGGCGAAGTTTGATCCAACATTTCCGAAACCCTGCACGGCAACCTTGAGGTTCTGAAGATTGACGTCTTTTTCGCCGCACCAATGGCGCAGACTGTAGAGAACGCCCCGACCTGTAGCAGCCTCGCGGCCGACTGAGCCGCCGACCGATACCGACTTGCCTGTAACAACACCTTTAACACTTTGGCGCATGTCGGGGCCAGCGGTGTTGGCGTAGGTGTCCATCATCCAGTCCATCGTCTGGGAGTTGGTGCCCATGTCGGGGGCTGGGATGTCGTGATTGGGGCCAATATTGGAACCTAAGGCGTGTGTAAAACGGCGCACTATGCGTTCGCTTTCCTCCTCGGAGTAGGCCCTTGGGTCCATTGTGATACCGCCCTTAGCGCCGCCGAATGGAACATCGACCAGAGCCGACTTGAAGGTCATCCACGCAGCCAAAGCCCGGACTTCATCCAAATCGACCGACGGGTGGAAACGAACCCCACCCTTGTAGGCACCCCGGATATTGTTGTGCTGTATTCGATAGCCGGTAAAAACTTTGGTGGTGCCGTCGTCGAGCTTCACAGGAAAGTTGACGATAATCTCATTCTTAGGTTTCGACAGTATCTCTCGCAACGGTTCGGAAACTCCAATGAGCTCCGCCGCACGCTGAAATTGGGCTACCGCCGCTTCCTGGAGGCTTCGTTGGCTCTCAGTAACAGACATAATTTCCGATCGGTGAGGTGGCAGCCGTTTGGTTTTGCTGCCGATGACAGAGCCATCAAGCGGATGACTGGTCGCTGCGATACTACTGTAATCACTACCGATGTGGTAAGACCACACCTCTACACTATTTGACGTATTGGGGGCCGCCAAGCTATACCTATATCGAAATCTTTGCGAGAGATTTTCCTGCCAGCCTACCGAAATTGACGTGTCGACGTAGTCGACCAGAGATCGGGGTAGAATGCTGCTCCAGCCAAACATGCGCATCGCCAAACCACCAAAGAAATTTTCATTTATGGGTCTTCGGGATCGACTTCAATCGAAAGCTATTAGGCAGCTACCGGCTCCAATCTTGGATGCTGCGGGCAAAGCCGTCCTCAAGGCAGTCGACCAGGCGGTTGAACACCGCTGGGATCGAGCAGTCCAGCTGGCGGGCAATCAACCCGGCTCCACACCAGAACAAAGGGTTAATTCGATAGCCAAGTCGTTCAAGCGTGAGCTGACGGGTATCGGCGCTATCACGGGTGCCGTTGCCGCAGCACCTGGCGTGGGAACTGCAGCAGCGACCGGGGCCGTGGTCGCCGACATCGGCTGGTTCGCCATGCGCACAGCCGACTTGATCATGGCTGTGGGCGCCGCCTACGGGCAAACCGAATCTACCCTCGAGCAACGCAGAGCCTGGGTGCTAGCAATTCTGGCATTCGGTGGGAATGCAGCCTCAGAGTTTGCGGCCCTGCTGTCGGAGTTCGACACGTCTTTAGCAGCCGGCGGCGAGAAGATCTCGGGCCGCCTCGTCAGCCTCGCCGGAACGGACGCAGCTACCATAGACGCCCTGCGGCGTATGAACGCCAACCTGGCGAGTCGCGTCATCACCAAGTATGGGTCCCGTCGAGGCATTCAATCGGTCGGCAAGCTACTACCATTCGGCGTCGGCGCAGTCGTTGGCGGCACCGCCAACTACACCATGGTTCGAGCCACGACGAAGCAAGCCGAAAAGTTTTTCTGTTCTTATGCCCCGACCGTTCCTTCCGGTACATCAAGCCGGCTGACCCCTCCGACCCCGAGTGATCGTTACTTGATCGAGGGCGCTACGTCATCCGTTCACCAAAGCGACTGAACTACCCGAGCCACCGCACCCGAGACCTAATTTCAGAGCTCGCATACAAAAAAGCCCGGTGCAGCATTTCGCTCACCGGGCTTCTTCTTGCATGCATATATTTTGAGGTTTCCTTATGCTTACTCAGTTACGTTTGCGTCTGCTTCGACGTCGGCACCTTCGACGTCAACATCGCCACCGTCAACGTCAACGTTGCCCGGGTCGACATCTATGTCAGGTAGCGTCACATTAACGTCGGGCGCTGTCACATCGACCGAGGGTGTCTCAATATCTAGATCAGCGTCCGGAGCTGTAACATCGACGTCTACGTCAACGTTCCCCGGGTCAACGACTACGTCGGCGTCTCCGCCCAGGAGGAAGAACCCAGCGACGACAAGCGCCACGACAACCAAAGCTGCCAAGATAATGGGGATTATCTTCTGGCCACCCGAACTGTCGTCTTCTGTGTGGTTTTCATTTTTATCACTCATATATCTCTCCAATTCAGTTCAACTACAACGTTGTGGTCTTATCCGACAAGTTACCCTCAAGTAGAACTATTTATTCGCAACAAGAGCAAGGCTTAATGTTTGGTCCCGACTCACGCTGCCGCGTACCCTACAACTCTTCGCTTGATTCAACGCTTCATGCTAACGTGTCGACGGGGTTGCCTCATCAGCTACCCTGTCGTCACCAGCGCTAGCTAGCTCGTCCGATCCGATGGTTGTATTGCTAGTTGTTTGCCGCTCAATCTCGGCGTTAAATTCGGCACCAATGATAATAACAAGCGAACTCAGATAGAACCAAAGAAGAACGACAACAACTGCACCCAAGCTTCCATATATCTCATTGTAGGATCCGAAGTTTGTTACGTAAATACGGAACCCTGCGGAAATGACGACCCAGCCAATTACTGCCAATACGGCCCCGGGAGAAATCCATTTCCAACGTGCAGGGGTTCGATCGGGGCCTCTCCGGTAGAGAATGGCCAAAGCCACTACCAACATCGACGCAGCAAACCCCCACCCGGCGATTCCGAGAAGCACGCCAATTACTTCGGTTGCAAGTCTCCTAACGAGTACAATGATAGCCGCAGTTGCCGCAGCCCACATCAGAAAACCGACTGTGAAAAGCACTGCGAGCCCTCGGCGACGCCACCATGGACGGGAGTCAATATCCCTATCGTACGCAATGTTAATTGCTTCGATCAGATGGCCGGTGGCTCCTGAAGCCGTCCAGAGAGATGTGAGGACACTCACTACAAGACCGGTTGTCAGTGTGGCGTTAGAACTTTCCACAATACTTCTGAGCTGCTGATCAATGAGGTCCGCAACTGCAGGCGGTGCCACCGACCCCACTTGCTGAACAAGCCGAGAGATACTGGATGGGTCGGCGATGAGACCATAAATCGACACGGCCGCAATCAGCGCTGGCACTAGGGCCAGAAACCCGAAGAAAGCCACACCAGCGGCGGCTAACGTTACATGATCTTCAGCAAACTGCATTCTCACCCGTTTGAAGACCTCTATCCAGCCACTTCTCTCAATTTCGAGTGGGTGGTCGGCTTCGGTCGCCTGGTTGTCCGACGCAAACGTCACCGCTGCTCCTTAAATAATCGAACTAGTCGTCATCCATCTTGGTGGTACCCTACGCCGCTTTGAAAATCCGAAGCTCGACTAGATTGTATGCGCTTCGAAGGTCAAAGGTTTGGCGCTAAGTGCACAACGATTTCGGCGAGCCCACCACAACACGTCGGTTTGCGGAGGGCGAGTACCGCCGACTGAAGGTTCAAATATTGCCTTTAGACTAGGCCAGAATGGTAGACCAAGTAACGGCTGGCATCTTTGTTATTCCAGTCCGAGAACAGCGGGACTCAACGTGAGTATGACGGCCGCAGCCGCAGCGCAAACATTTGAGGACTTCGTCGAGAACTTGATTGCAGCGCTGGACGCCGAGGACCTGTACGCACTCTCACACGATCTAGCGTCACTGCACCCACTTAATGACGTTGAGCTTGCAACAATCACCGACGAGGAACACATAGATTCGCTTCTTGGTGGCGTTGTGAGCGAGTTTGCAGGGTCGACCTTCACACCGGTTATGAGCCGCAAGTTTCCCATCTTCATAGCGACCGGTGTGAAAAACCCAGCTGCATTAAAGGACCTCGACCTGGTAGGCCCCATCGGTGCATTCCACCAGGAGCTATTTGACGCACTCGAATCCAAACGACGTCGAACAGCCTTCACCCCCGCAGCCCAACTACTTTCATCACTCGTACCGGCCCAAGCAACCACGGTCGGCGACCTTGAAGTCGCCTGCGTGCTACAGCCAGCCGCCACCGTCGCCGGCGACGCCTACGACCTAGCAGTGACTCCGGCCGGACACCTGGCTGTGCTGGTCATGGACTCGATGGGCCGCGGCATGGATGCTGCGCTTTCGACCTCGCTAGCTCTGGCCACGGTTAGAACCGTGCGGCGCGCTGGTGGATCGCTACCCGAACAAGTTGCCGCTGGCGATGCCGAAATATCGGCATATTATGGCGGCGATAGATTCATCACGATGGTGGCCATCGAATTCAGAGACGACGAAATCCAGGTTGTTAACGCTGGCCACGAACCTATCCGTCATCTCAGCCCAGACGGTGAGGTGGTTACCCTCAACTTGGCGGCCGACCCTCCTCTAGGAATAGACGGACTTACCGACTACCGCACCCACACCTTGCCGCCTTTAGAGATGCACGAAGCTTTGTTAATACTGAGCGATGGCGCTCCGGAGGCGAGAGGCCACGACGGCAAAGAGTTTGGGGAGAAAGGCGTCAACCAAGCCCTAGCGACCAAGCGAGGGACCACTGCGCTGCAAACCGCCGACCGCTTAGGCCGAACAATCTTAGACTTCATACCTGGAGAACTGAACGACGACTTGACGACAGTGGTAGTCCAGAGAGGTTCACGATGACACAATTTGGTGTTTCGGTCACCATTGACGACCACGACGCAACGCTCACGCATAGTTGCGCCAGCGCCCTGTTTGGTTTAGCTCTGAGCCAAGCCGGTGGATCTCTCGACGATCTCGAACGAGGTGAAATTGCGCTGGGCGAACTCCTCGACGCCCTGCACGCTAAGACCCACATAACTGAGATTTCGCTTGCAAAAGTTCGAGCAGGTTTCGAACTAGCCGTCACACTAGCCACCGACGTAGCACTAACAGACCTCGATCAGGGCGCTCTCCAGCTCGTCGACGGCGGGTTCGACCATTGGACCCTGCACGACCGGACCGCCACAATTTCGCTCGTGGCGAGCGAAATAATCGGTAAACATGAATAGCGCCACCCAAGACGTCGTGGAGGCGCTGGTGTCCGAGCATCGCCCGATGGCAGCACGCTTAGCGCGCCGATACTCCCACGGTGCCGCCGTCGACCCGGATCTAAACCAGGTCGCCGATATAGGGCTCTTTCTTGCGGCCAGCCGTTACGAGCCCAAGACCGGCCCGTTTCGACCTTATGCAATGGTCACCATCGTCGGCGAGCTGAAGAAACATCTGCGCTCTCATGGCTGGGCTGTGCGGGTTCCTCGGCGCCTCCAAGAGTCGTCGATTGCGGTCGCTACAGCGTCGTCAGACCTAGAACAGCAACTAAAACGAAGCCCCACCCTAAGCGAGGTTGCCGAAACAACTGGCATACCACTGGAAAAAGTACTTCAGTCATTGCAAGCCCGCAATGCGCGATTCGGAACAAAGTACCCGACGACCGACCCCAGCACCCGGGAACATCTCGACGACCTCGACCTAACTATCGACGTCCAGCAGGCCACCAAAGAACTGCCTTCCCAAAGTCAACAATTACTCGATTTTCGTTTTAACCAAGAGCTGACTCAGAGAGAAATAGCAGACCGCCTTAACATTTCTCAAAGCCAGGTACACCGCAGGCTCACCGCCGTTCTCGCCGAACTACGTGAGGTATTGTCAGAACCACGAGAGAGCGAGCTATGAACCCCGGAGCAGTGAGCCAAAGGCCAGGCCTAACTTTGCGCCTCACAAATGATCTAAAAACGATTGCGTTTGCGCGGATGATTGTGCGACACGTCTTGCCGACCCTAGGCGAAACCCAAGAACCGCTCTACTTCGGCGCCTTGACCGAAGTCCTCAACAACGCAATAGAAGAACACCTGCGTCGTGGGTCGATTGAATCGGTCGAGGTTCGGGTTGCCACCGGCCCCAACCCGACTATCACTATCAGCGACTTCGGCTCTGGGTTTGACCCGCAAGCCGAATCGGCCCACAGCGAGGACACCGGTTTAGGTTTACTGATAAGCAGGGCCATCGTGTCGGGGATAGAAATCGAAAGCGGTCCAGCAGGGACCACCGTAACCCTTCCCTACCCCTATCATGAATCATGACCAACCTTATGCGGTTCGGAACAACCGTCGAGCGTGACGCACAAACCGAGACGTTGACCGTTGTAGTCGTGGGCGAGTTTGAGTCGGCGACGGTAGCCGAATTCGAATTGGTTGCCAGCCAAGCGTTCGAACGTGGCTCCGAGGGCGTTGCTCTGGACCTTGCAGAGACAACCCTGATCGACTCCGCCGCCATCGGAGCCATAATGCGTTTTCGTCGGCACTTACGCGACCTTGGTGTTGAGCTCTCGGTAAATGCTCCGTCCGACTACCAGCAGCGCTTGTTCAAAATCGTCGGCTTGTCTCACGTCCTGTCGGATGCCCCAGATAGGTAAATAAACGTAGTCGAGCTAGGCGTCACCCCACTCAAACCAGTCTCCGCGAATCAAATGAATAGTGTCTGGGTACTCTTCTGCCGCTCACGTCTTACCTAATACACGAGGAGAACCTATGTCACCGATACAGGAATCGTCGGACGACTCAACGTCGACTACCGACGTCGCTGCCGAGAAGGCCAATACGGTCGCAGCGACAGCCCAGGACAAAGCGGGTGCCGTCGCCGAAGAAGCTAAGGACCACGCCCAGCAATTGCTGGCGGAGTCCCGCCAATCGGTGCGAGCTCAGGCTGAGGTTCAGGGCGAGCAGCTCTCGAGCACCGCCAAAGATTTGGCATCTGAGCTCAAATCTATGGCAGCTGCGGGAGAGGGTCGTTTAGGTGGCCTTGTAGAACAGGGCGCCGACCAGCTCTCACGCCTCGCCGACCGATTCGATGAAGGCGGTATCGAGGCTGTAGGCGGCGACGCTCGGCGCTACGCCCGGAACCGTCCATTTATGTTCGTGGCTACAACATTTGTAGCCGGGTTTGCGGCGGGTCGACTGCTCAAACACGCCGATAATGATGAACTCAAATCAGCCGCTACTCCAGACTCCGGTGAGAGTTCTGCTGGGCAGGCGGACGAACACACGCCGGCTGCGTCGTCTCCGCCCCCAGCACTGACACGATGAACGACTACAGCGAGCACGAACTCATCGAACCAGATAGATCAATAGGTGACCTCGTGTCGAGGCTGACCGGCGACCTGGGTGAACTCGTTACCGCCCACATCGATCTCGCCAAAGCTGAGATCAAAGAAGAGGTCGCAGATGCTGGTAAGGGTGCTGGCATGCTTGGCGCAGGCGCAATCGCAGCCCTCGTGGCAGTGTTTATGCTTTCCGCCGCAGCAGCCTGGGGCCTCGTCGAATTTATGGCGCCAGGCTTTGCGTTTCTAATCGTCGGCGTTGTCTGGGTAGTTATTGCCGGAGCGTTAGCGCTGACGGGGAAGAATCAACTCGAAGACATCGAACCTATGCCAAAAAAGACCGTACAAGAACTCCAGGAGGACAAACAATGGCTGAAGCAACAGACGAACTAAGAGAAGAAATAGACAATCGTCGGGAGTCGATAGGCGCAACCGTCGACCAGCTAGAAAACAGGGTCCACCCGTCCCGAATAGCGTCTCGCCAGACTGGCAAGATGCGGCAGCGGTTTACCGACATGGCGGACTCCGTCTTTGGTAACGACGAACCCGATTATGAAACCACGCCAGCCAGAGGCTACGCTCCGGCAAGCCAGTCGCAGGACACTTCGCTGGTCGAACGAGCCCGGGATGCGTCAGGAAACTTTACCGAAGCACCTCAGCAGCTACGCCGCCAAGCTAAAGGCAACCCCGCAGCGGCTGGGATGATCAGCTTCGGGTTGGGCCTACTGCTCGGGTCGATTCTGCCGGAATCGCGTAAAGAGACCCAACTTGTAGCCGAAGTCCAGCCCAGACTTAACGCTGCAGCTTCCGAAGCCGCAGCAGCTGGCCAAGGTCTAGTTGGCGATCTAAGAGAGCCCGCTATGGAAGCCGTTGAGAGCCTCAAGGGCACCGCCAAGTCAGCAGGCGAGGAAGTTCAGTCAAAAGCACAGTCGGCGGCTAAGGATGTAGCCGAGGAAGCTCAACCGTAAAGAACCGTTTAACGTGGCGGTACCCGCGGACCCCCATTCCCGGGTATCGCCACACCAAACAGATAAACCACCAAGATACGGACTTCGGGTAGGTCGCTGGTTGAACGATCTGACGAATCAACAACTAATCGCTTTATGAGGTCGCTGTCGCTCGAAGGGCCTCAGGGCGGGGCTGAAGGCAAGCGGTAGCGCACTGGGCCCGAAATGGTGACCGGGGTCTCGACGACGGTGCCGCCCTGTGTTATCTGCAGCGCCCCTTGCTCGGCGAGGTTGGTTGCGGTTGCTCGCACTGCGGCCAAGGCGGGACGCCACTCTGGTGACGCTATTACTCGGGCCGCATCCGATGGGCAGATGGAACTGTCGGGCCCACGTTTGGTCAAAAGCGCCAAAATGGTAGCCCCGGCACGCTCAGCTTGACCTTTCTCGCTCGGCGACTCCCACCACTTTTCGCCACGTTCACCTAGGGCAACTTTGGCTCTTTGCACTCGCTCTCGGGCCGTGGCGGTTGCGTCGGGCTCCCCTTTGGCTGCCTTCACGGCTCGTCGAGCGTCCATCAGTTCGACAACAAGTTCTTTCCGGAGCCGCTCAGGAATACTTGGGTCTGTGGCGCGCCAGCGACGCCCACCTACAACAATATATCGACCATCGCTGGTTCGTTCGACTTCGGAACTCAAACCGATACCCAACCCAGTTCAGCGGCAATTCGAGGGATATAAGAGTGCTGGTTCATCAACGTTCGGCGGTGAGTTTGACTGCTATCAGCGTTTCTGAGGTCAGCCTCGACATCTCCCGAAAGGTACTATCCAGCTTCGATTATCAAAGCGTATGAACCCAATGCGAGAAACTTAGAACTACTTATGTGGCCTTCGGTAGTTAACGCTCCCGTGAGCTGGCCCGTCTCAGCGTCGAACATCACGTCTTCCACGGTTCCCTGCTCGAAACCGTCGCTATCGAGGACCCTCGCATCTAGGGCGGCGACCGAACCCTCTACCGCCTCTATCTCATGTTCGCCGCTAACCCGCTTCGCCGACGCAGCGGACTCTGCCATGACGGCATCGCCCCCGAACGATGTGATGGCGGTCCACGGGATTACTTCTGATTTCTTACCACGACCGCCGACATAAACCGATTCGACTCGACTAGCTGCAACGTCGACCACAAACCCTTTCACCTCGCCAATTGTCTCGGCGTTGTCGGCCGCCACGACGGAGCGACCGTCAGACTTTTTAAAAGTTTCGGCCATCTAGCCTTCCTTCTCTACAATGCTTGAGCGATAGTCGTCAATGGCGGCACCGAAGCCAGCCAGATCATTTCGAATAAACTCGGTTGCTGCCGCAGGTAACAAAAGGTGCTCGTCAGACATCGCGATTTCGGCTGAGCTCGGCACGAAGACTTTTTCGTCGCCGTCGACCGGGTCAATCTCGTAGCCTACGGCTGCCGGGTCTTTACCTGTCGTGACGACGACACCGACGATTTTGCCAAGGTCGTCACCGCCGGCCGAAAGGACGCGGTTTCCTATAACCGAACTGGATTCACCCGGGTGCTCGAGCGCATCCGGAGTTGCACTCTGGGTGATCGCAGTTTCGTCCAACACCATGACAGCTTCGGCCCCAATTGCGACGAGGGCCGCCGCTGGCAGAACGTTCTTCATTCGCCCCGCAAATCGACCCCGCTTGTTGAGCGTGAAACCTATGAGTTTGTGCCCTTCGGAGTCGTACACGACGTCGCGGATCTCGGCGATGTCTTCACCCGTCGACATACAAACCACGGGCAGGCCGATTATTCCACTCGCTCTAAGAACGTGACTCATTACATATCCTTCTGGTTCGTTGCGGAGGCCAGAACGCTGCCGCTCCTTCTGGAACGCCGGAACAGAAACAACAGAATGCCAATGACTATTAGAACGACCACGGCGACGGGTATCAACCAGAGCACTACATTCATCTTGGTTTCTTTCAGCTACGTAGCGGCCACGAGTAAGCTTGACGCTTTGTATTCGTCAAGGGTTCAAGCAGCTTTCGAGGACAGCGGACAGCATGAGCCTAGCCGTCGGTTTCTCACCGCGCTCCAACTACGCTCTCACCGCTACTATCGCTCCGACTTCTCAGCGCGATCTCTCGGCCAGCCCCAAAACAAGATACCCCGGACGTCGCTTGCGCAATTACCGTCCAGGGTGCCCGTAAGACGTTCATTAATGAGGGGCAGTTTGCGACTAGTCGTTGCCGGTCAGTTTGTCTTTTACGTCGTCGACGGCGTTCTTGACCTTGCCTGCGGCCTGGTCGAGCTTGCCTTCACCTTGAAGCTCTTCGTCTTCGGTAAGGTCTCCGGCTGCTTCTTTCATTTTGCCTTTTGCTTTGTCGAAATCACCTGACATGAATACTCCTCTTTCGTTTCGACCCGGACTAAACCGCCCGAGCGGTACCTTTTGTGTACCCGGTCTATCGGGATTTACCCACAGCTCAAATTCGCAGCGCAAATCTTTAGTCGAGCTTGACTTCACTATTTATGTCGCCGGACTCGGAAAGCTCTTCGCAAAACTGTTAGCCGACTGTCGAGTGTTCAAAGCAGAGCAGCATCAGCCTCGCTTCGTGGACCTCCCAACCTGTGAAGTCGCCCACTTTGGCAGCGCCCTGGACAGCTTCGGCGGCCCTCGAGCAGGTACAGTAATAAACTGTACGCGTCTCAAGGATTTGACCATGCCCGACTCAGGTGCCGGCACCTGTCGTGTCTGAACCAACCAAACCAGAAATTATTGTTGGTCCTATAGTGCGCGGCGTAGCCCCAGATGGCCTGTCGGTGTGGGTTGAAACCAATAAGGCCTGCCGAGTGACCGTTAACGGTTGCTCCGAACAGACCTTCTGTGTCGCAGGCTTTCATTACGCAGTAGTCGAGCTTACGGCAAAACCCAGCCGCACCGTGTTGCATTACACTGTCGAGCTCGACGGCGATATCTGCTGGCCCCCCGAGGGGGAGGACCCAGCGGAGTCGGCACAAGTACGCGTCGACACTTCAGAGGGGGTAGAGATTGCCGGAGGTTCCTGTCGGCAGCAAGCTTCGGAGCCCTTATGGAGCCGTCACTCCTCGGCAGAGTTTGGGGATCTCGGCCCCGACGCGCTTGCTACCCTGTCGCACGAGGTCCAGTCTGGGTTGCGGCAGCGTCCGCACCTGCTGTTGCTGACTGGTGACCAAGTGTACGCCGACGAACAGCACCGGTCTGTGCGAGACCGCCTGCGGCATCGCCGGGGTGGTCCCCCCGACCCTGGCATGCCGGACGTTACAACCTTTAAGGAGTACGCCTGGCTGTATCAACACACCTGGTCCAACCCGCACATCGGATGGCTCCTTGCCAACGTGCCGAGCTTGATGATCTTCGACGACCACGACATCATCGACGATTGGAACATTTCGGACACGTGGATTTCTGAGATTGCCCTGGAGTCGTGGTGGGCGGGACGGCTCGAGGCCGGACTCATGGCGTATTGGGTTTATCAACACCTTGGCAACCTTTCAGCGGCGCAACGAGCCGAGGACCCAACTCTGCAGGCGGTACGGGCAGCCGACGACGGCGCAGAAATTCTTCGACAACTCGTCCGGCAAATCGGCAGCGGTTCAAACGAACGATTGCGTTACTCGTGGTCGTTTGCCCACCACATAGGCGACGTGACCTTAGCGGTGTTGGACGCTCGCAACGGTCGGGTTCTCAATCCGCAGAACCGTTCGATGCTATCGCCGACAGATTGGCAGTGGTTCGACGAAGTAGTCGACGAGTCAACCAGTAAACATTTGCTGGTTGTGTCGAGTGTGCCCTGGCTCTTACCTCGGGGGATTGCGCGCTTGGAACGGTGGGTCAGTGGCTTAGCAAACCGGCCGTCGGGTAGGGCCAGGGGCTTCGGTGAACTGCTACGCCGCAAGGTTGATCTCGAACACTGGGCTGCGTTTGGGGACTCAGTCCAGCGGTTGTCCAAAAGTCTCGACCGGTTTCTTGTCGATCGTGCTGGCGATGCCAGTGCTTGCGTGCTGTCAGGCGATGTCCATTTTGCGTATAGCGCAGAAGCTGAGCTGGGCAGCGGCGCTCGGGCGCAGCAGGTTGTGGCGTCGCCGCTTCGCCAAACCGAGTATGGCTACGAAAGAGCTGCGCGACGGCTAGCGATGAGCCGGGTTTTTCGCAAAGCCTTCGGACGCCAGCCTCCTCAGAGCGGCTCTCAACTCGCCGACCTCGACTATCAATTCACTTACGGCCCCTGGTTCAAAAACAACATTGCGATGCTGAAATTCGGTTCTGCCGCAACCGCCCGCCTCTATAGCGCCGAAACTGCAAAACGTGGCTCGCCGCCTGCGTTGCGCAGACTGGCCGAAATCACCCTCTCCGCCGGTCGAACTTCACGAACGTTGGTATAGGACCGTTCGATGACTAAGCAGGCTGTAGTGTTTCGAGTCCGCAGAAGGGTCGGAGAACTTCGGGCACGACTACGGTGCCGTCAGCCTGTTGATGATTTTCGAAGATGTTGAGCATCGTGCGGCCAATCGCACAAGCCGTACCGTTGAGGGTGTGGGCTAGCCCGACACCCTCGTTGGAAACAACCCGGGTTTCCATTCGACGAGCCGAATAGTCGGTGTAGTTCGAACACGAGGTTAGCTCGCGATAGCGCTGCTCTGAGGGTAGCCAAACTTCGATGTCGTATTTTTTTGCGGCAGCTGCACCCAAGTCGCCGCTGGCGACCGTAATTACCTGGTAGGGAAGCTCGAGGCCTCCCACGATATCTTCCTGGAGCTGACGGATAAGTTCGAGTTCGTCCCACGAGTTTGCGGCACTAGTGTAGGAAAACAGCTCAACTTTGTCGAACTGGTGGACTCGAAATAACCCCGACGTGTCCTTACCATACGTGCCCGCTTCGCGCCGGAAGCAACTGGAATAACCGGCGTAACGAAGCGGCAAATCGTCCAGCTCGAGGCGTTCTTGGCGATGCAAACCTGCGAGCCCAACTTCGGCGGTACCGACAAGAAATAGCTCGTCTTCTTCTAATGCGTAAACTTGGTTTCGGTCCGTAGGGAAAAAGCCTGCTAGCTCCATCATTTCTTCCCGGACGAGCACGGGTGGAATGATAGGTGTGAACCCGAGGGCACTCGCTTTGCTGATGGCCCACTGAATCAACGCAAACTGCAGCCGCACCGCATCGCCTTTTATGTATGCAAACCGGCTGCCCGACATGCGCACGGCACGCTCGGCATCGACCAGGCCAAGGCGTTCGCCGAGTTCACCGTGCGAGAACTTGGGCTTGGCCGTCTTTTCGCCTATCGTCGCCTCTACCCGGTAGTCGTCCTCGCCCCCATCGGGTACCGAATCGTGTGCTGGGTTGGGGATGTGCAGCGCGGCGAGCTTCACCTCTTCGGTGAGACTTGACAGCGTGTCCTCGAGCTCCGACAGCTGTTGTTTAAGTTCGGATGCGGCGTCAATTTTGGCCGGCCGTTCGGCAAGGTCAGAGCGGCCAATTTCTTTGGAAGCCTTGTTCGCTTCAGCGCGTAGAGCTTCGACTTCTTGCATTGTGTCTAGGCGCTTCGCCTCGGTTTTCAGAACTGAGGCTATGAGCTCGTTGGTGGCCCCTTTGCGGATAGCCCCGCTGCAGTAAGCATCGTCGTCGACCAGTCGTCGTAAATCAATCATGAACGTTCACCGTACTATCTGCGCGCCGCTTCCGACGGCGATAATAGCGGCGTTGACATCAGGTTGCAGCGCATGACCACCACTCGATCTGCTGCCGCTGGGGTGTGATTTTTAGGGACTTGCGGCTACCGGAAGGTCTTGGGGGCAATCTTGACGCAACCAGCCAGCCACGCACACCGCCGCAAAGGCAGCGTCGGATCCGTTCACCGGCTCTGCGTCGTCAGCTACGATTTCGACCTTGACGTCGGGCGTATCGATCGCCCGCAGCACGCCGAACGATCGTACGGTTAGGTCATGAACCGCGCCTTGCGCGTCGACGGTTAACGCTTCGGAGTGGAGCCAGGACCATGCCATGTGCGCAGCGCCTACGCAATATGATCGAAGCACGACTGGGTCTAAAGGGCGGCCGCATCTGACGGTCAACGAAAGAACTGTCCGACCGTCGATTTCGGCCACGTCAGCCCGGGCACTGCCACCCCCCGGCGCTGAGATCCACCCCGAGCCCACGCTAAAGCAATTTCCGCCCTTAACACTTTCATTTGTAGCTGCGTTCTCTTCTGCGTCCGGTTGGGCTGGTCGCTGACTCAACCGAGTAATTGTGGACTGCAACATGGCGGCTTCGACCCAACCAGCGCCGCGAATATCGACCGATGTCGGCGGACCTGGGAGGTCGACCTCTTCGACGACCAGACCTGGGGCGACCGCTCGAATTGATTCGCTGATGCCGGGCGTCGCCACAACCCGTACCACACCACTGCCATCGGCGCGTATGCCAGCTGCGAGCGGTGGCCGCTTTGGGCCAAACTGGGTGACATCTTCGCGACTGGCCAGTACAAGAACAGCTCGGCCGTGTTCGGCTGCCAGCATCCGAGCAGCCTCCTCCACCGGCGAGTTCAGCTTTGCCCCAAATGCTCCGCCATTCGCTAACGGCGTGTACGGGCCCAAACCTTTGGTCGCCGTGTTGGCCGACTCCCCATCGGGGCCATCGGCGCTGCTAGATCCGTCGGCTGGCACTGCCCACGAGGCGTCGGTCTCCAAGTAAGCGGGTTCGACCCAGGTTGTCCGTAGGGTTTGGGACCAGTCCCCCTCAGGTAGCTCAAGGGGCCAAGTGTGTTCCGCCGTCGTGCGCCGCCCCTGCACTTTGCCTGCCAGCGCCCTAGCTTCGAGCAACGACTCGCCAACAACCCAGTCTCCGTTCGCGGCTCTTACCGCTATAAGCGCATCGTCGGGTGCGGTATCGGCAGCGAACCCGGCGGACCCGAGCACGACATCGGTCGAAACTTGCTGCGGCACGCCACCTTCGATTTCGGCCCGCCGGGTGGCGGCTTCCAAGTCTCGTTCGGAAAGGTCGATTTTGTCCCCGTTGGCGTAAAGTTGCCACGCTTCAATGATGGTTTGCCAACCCGTGCAGCGGCACAGGTGCGCCAATAACGCTTGCCGAACCGCAGCAAGGTCGTCCACTTCAACACCTTTCGCGACCAGCGCACCGAGCCGCACGATAATACCGGGTGTGCAGAACCCACACTGGCTGGCGCCTGTTGCGCAGAAAGCGTCGGCCCAACGGTTTCGACTCATCGAGTCGAGGCCCTCTAACGTCGTTATTTTGCGACCCGCAACACGTTTCGCCGGGGTTACGCATGCCACGCGGGCGGCCCCGTCGACCAGAACTGTACAACAGCCGCATTGACCTTGCGGGCTGCACCCATCTTTGACTGAGGTGCAGCGTAGCTGGTCGCGCAAAGCGCCCAGTAGGGAGTCGCCCGTGTTCTGAATTTGTACCGCCGTGCCGTTGAGTTCAAACGAGACCGAGTCATCCACTCGACCAGTATCGGCCTTGGCGCCCCGCACCCCACCCCGTCGTCGTGATTATTTGCAGGCCTACCCTCCTACCCTCTTCGACCCTCCGAACATTGACCGATCTGTCAAAATATCGTGCGGTTAGGTAATAGGTGTGTCGTGTTCGCTAGCAGCGGTTCGGCTCGGCGGCGAAGAGGCGGATATCCTCCAGCAGCCCTTCAGCAAAAATACTACGCGGTTGGAAAATTCCGGTGACAGTGAGGCCGAGACCGTCGTGGTCAAGCAGCGAATGATCGCCGTCGGGGTAGCGGATCACTCCGAGACATGGTCCACCGAGGACGTCTCGGTAGACGCGCTCGGTGTCGTCGACGTCGACATTATCGTCGCGGCCGCCGAGCAGTAAGAGTAGTGGCGTCTTCTGCAGTGCCGGGAGCGTGTCACCAGCATCGAGGTTTTTGTTGCGAGTAACAAATTCCCATCGATTTTTGTTCATCTTCGGAAAGAAGTCGGCGACGTCGTCGTCGAGTAAGTCGTGCCAACCGAGGTAGTCTCGGTAGGTTTCACCACGGTCACCACGGTCGGCACGGTCTGCTCGCCGTACGCGGTCGGCCAGTTCGGTGCTTGCGCCAGCATTCGCTATTAGGCGCTCCGTGAGGTACTCGCCCTGTTCAACCCAGTCGACGGCCGTAGACCAGGCAATAAAAAAGTTGACGTCCATGCGCTCAGCTACGAGCGGGATCACCCAACCGCCCTGGCTTACCCCGATTACGCCCACATTAGCGGTGTCAAGATTGTTGCGACCCGCAAGCGCTTTGACCACACTAACGACCTCGCTTGCACGGTCGTCCATATCCTGATCGAGCCAATCGCCGGTCGAGTTGCGCACGCCGGGCTTGTCCCACTTGACGGTCGCATAGCCGGCGTCGGCCAGCGCTTCCCATACGGGCAGTGCTCCAGGGTCGGCATCGGTGGTGCCGTCGCCAGGTATGAACACGACGATGCCATGAGGCCCGTCGCCGGCGGGGAGGTGAAGGGTGGCGGCGAGCTCGTTTCCGCCCGATTCAATGGTGAGTGTTTCAGTTGTCAGGCCGAAGGAGTGTGCCGCTTCGAGGTAGACCAGTACGGGGCCAGCCAGGAGCAGCGTTACCATCGCCGCTGTGACCCAGCGGCGACCGCCTGTCCAGACGAGTTTGCGGAGTTGCATCACGGCTTTCTGCGCCTGCGGCTAGGCGTTCCGTGCTCGACGGAGCGACTGGTTGCCAACCAGGTGCCAGCCACAAACGCCGGAGGCGCTCAGGCCAAGTGGAGTCGCTACGCAGGTCGCTCCAGAGCTTTCGTATCTCGGAGAACTGTACGTCTATGGGGTTGGACGACTCGATCTGTGTCGTGAGGCCATACGCAGGGCGGCCTTCCTCAGCCTTAAATGTGCCGAAAAGTCGATCCCAGATGATAAAAATTCCGCCGTAGTTCGAGTCGAGGTACCTCTGCTCGGATCCGTGATGAACCCGGTGATGTGATGGGGTGTTGAAAGTAAATTCGAACCAGCCTGGCATTTTGTCAATCAGTTCGGTGTGTATCCAAGTTTGATAACCCACGACTAGTCCGTAGGCGAGCAGAACAAGTTCGGGCTCGAACCCCACTAGGACCATCGGTGCGAGGTAGCCGATCGTGAGGAGCGCATCGAACCCCGACAAACGGAGACTGGTCGTCTGGTCAAATTCAGGCGAGCTGTGGTGGACCGAATGGTAAAGATCCCACGGCAGCCGATGAGTGTGTTCGAAGCGGTGCTCCAAATAGTAAATCAGGTCGACCAGGACTACACCCAGCGCAGCGCTCGCCCATGTTGCTGGGATACTCCAAGGTAGGGCTGAGTGCACTGCTTCGAAGATATATAGCCACGCATAGACGCCAAGGGCACCGGCGGGGATGATCACGAGCAGCGAGCTGGCATTCGCAAGCATTTCCTTAATCTTCGACTTTCCAAAACGTTTGGTGCGCCGTAACCAAATAATCTCCACGAAAAGAAGTGGGAGGAGCAGGTTTTCGAACAGGGCTGCGAGCGAACCTAACGTCATGGGCACATTCTCAAAATACTGGGTCATGACCTCATGATAGGAGTAACTCCGACTTTGAGCAAATTTCTCACATTCTTGCTACTCTTTTAGGGTGGAGAACCTTCGCCAGCGGACCCGTCGCAACGCCATGAGGACAACACAGCGTGTGGCGTTACCAATGTTCCTCCAACGCGGCTTCGACCACGTAACCGTGGGCGAAGTCGCCGCCGCAGCCGGGATGGCTCCCTCTACCCTGTATCGACACTTCCGAACTAAAGAAGACATTGTCTTGTGGGACGAACACGACTCCGCAATAGACGGCGCACTCGCCAAGACCTTGAGGAAACACCCCCCACTCGAGGCACTTCGTAAAGTATTTATAGACGAATTGGCTACCCGGTACGACGCCGACCTCGACTTCCAGTTACGTCGAGTTCGCTATATCTACGCCACCGAACAACTCCATGCAGCCGCTGTCGAAGCCGACCTGCGCACACGCGCCGAACTCACAACCGGCCTCGAGAAAGTTATCAGCAAACCGAACCGCCCAGTGGCGGCGATCATCGCCGGAACAGCACTACTCGCACTCGACATCGCCATCGACCGGTGGCAGAACGACAAAGCAGAAAAGTCGCTCGCCACTCGCATCGAAGAGTCATTCGATCAGCTTAAATCAATATCTGAACTCAGCTAAACGCCTGAAACCAGCTGTCTAACCGAACCGTCGCAACAGATAGACCCGACGGTTTGAAGAACGAGAAGACGATCAGGCCGAAACCTGTTTCCTATCGCACTAACTAGCCATACTCCGCCCTCACCCACTCTGCCTTTACTCACTCAGTCTTTACCAACTCTGCCTTTACCCACTCCGTCTTTACCCACTCTGCCTTTACCCAAGTTGGATTGTCGATGGACCGAGGCGCTATCGAGCGGTCTCGTTGGACCGGCACGATACTGCGACCGCCCCGGTCCAGACCAAACCCTCGGCGCCGCCCGCAAGGCGTCACGCCCGCCGTTTAAACTCAGCCAGCTCGCTCAAATAGTTCCCAACCCGGAAATCGGCCCCGAAAGGCCGTTCTGGCCGGGCACGCACCCAGACTAAAGCGTTACGGCAAGCCAGTTTCAGGGCTTCACCTCGTACAACCTTCGGTCAAACCCGCCCAGGCCATACCCACGAATACCATCGCCCGTTAACGTAATGCCTGATGGGTCGACGTGGGTGGTGGTTTCTAGTTGACCGCGGAGGAGCAGACCAAACCTTTGGTTATCAACGTCTGTGTGCCACCCGCTCATATCACCTAATGGCGCCTCGCCAGAGATAGTCCGACTTCCGTCGTCTGAAACCCGGTAGTTCGTTTCTTTATCCATGTGGTCGACTGGCGTCCCATCTTCAAGCAAGTCGGGCACCGATATGCGGATGCCGCTATCGCCCCAACTGCTATAGACGGCGGTGTCGCTAACCACACCAGTGTCGAAGCCCGTATAATTGGCATTAAGTGTTTTGTCTGCCATACCAGGGGTTCCAACATAACTGTCAGACGCTGCTACTAGCATCGCTCCAGTGTCGGACGCTGGTAGCCGCACGGCTCGACGCAGAGTCTTTCTATCTTCCGGGTTCAACGTGAACTGTTCAGACTCACCCGTATAGGTGTGACGCCAAGAAACATCCACGTCCACATTCCTGTCCCAACCCGTACTCGTAGGTTTCGTCTTGCGAGTGGTGACAACCTCGACCTCTTCAAGCGGTTTGCCCGAGTTGAGAATGGCCCTACCCTGTGTGTGAGTAGCATTCCTCCAATCCGACTGAACAACTCGTCTATAATTGTGCATCGTCGGCTCGCCCTCTGCATCTGTGACGACGGATCGGGAATTCACAAACGACACATCCGATGGTTCGTCGCCGGGCCGACCTACAATAACGTCTTTTGTCTGAGCGACTATCTCCCCCTCAGGGCCTTCTTCGGTCTCGATGGTAACTTGAAAAGGAGCGCCGCCAGCCACACCATGCCGAACCAGCACGCTGCCGTGTTCTGTATCAGTCAACGTATCGATCTGGTACCCGTCGGTCAGCTGCGTTTCCTCGTACCACACCGTATTCGTGTCGCCGTCCTTATTCGGCCCGTCGAGTACACGTTCGATGCCATTACCGACAATCGATTCTTCTACCCCAGACAAGTCCACATAAACGGGCGTTTCGCCGCTATCGTTCCCTCCCGCCGTCGCACCGTCAGCGTTGTCGTTAGATGACTCATCAAGAGCCGCAGCAGGATCCGCCAAGCCTAAAAGTCCGAGCGGCGCAGCAACACCAACAGTGAGAGCCGCTTTAGTTTTCCAGGAAAGCGTTGCTTTAGTCTTCCCAGCTTCGGGGAGCGGCGAGTTGCAGGTTTCGTCACTTCGGGGTGCAGTCATTGGTCTTCCATTCTGTCGAAGGGGTCCGCGATGCCGTTCCAACAGTGGCATGCATACCGATGTAGTTCAGTGTTGCCCTACACTCAATAATCGTAACAAGAACGACGAGGGCCCCCGCACGAACAGACCAGTCAGAACAATTTCTTTACATCCACCCGTGTCGGCGTCGAGTTCGTAGATCTCTTGCCATCCCGAAGCTCCCCTCAACGAGACCGTCCGTTCAACATCGCCGTCAAAACAGTTCAGGGAACAAGTCGAGTTGCGCACGCCGGGCTTGTCCCACTTAGGGTCGCATAGCCGGCGTCGGCCAGCGCTTCCCATACGGGCATTGCTCCAGGGTCGACATCGGTGGTGCCGTCGCCAGGTACGAACACGACGATGCCATGAGGCCCGTCCAGACGAGTCTGCGCAGTTGCATCACGGCTTTTCTGCGCTTGCGGCCAGGCGTTCCAAAGCTTTCGCATCTCGGAGAACTGCTCACTGCGATAAGGCAGACCCGGCTCGTGATCCGCCTGATTAAGTGGGGTCGTTGTACCCTTAAGTTCCAGATGACTAAGGGTGTTTCCAGACGAACATTCATAGCCGGGGTGCCAGCCGTAGCCGCCGCCGGGGCTGCCGGCTACTTCTACTCAACAAGCCAGGGCACCTCATCTACGACACCCACACTAGTGCCGCTGTTCAGTTCTGACCGGGTCATTGCGGCCGGCATCCCGCAGCGCATTCCGTTTGCCGTCGTCGATAATAAAAACGCCATCGCCTTGGCAGATGACGCTGCGGTGGCCGTAACCCTACGGCGGGACGGCGACCTCATCGAAGAACTCACCGTCATCGGCCGCGTCGTCGAACACGACCACGCAGGCGACAACATCGACCCAAACCACCAGCACGCAAAACTGTTCCGCTACTACCCCCTACGTGCGAACCTCCCCGAGCCGGGAATATACGACCTCCACATAGACTTCGGTTCTACTGAATCGACAATGCCCATACCAGCCTTCAGTCCCGAAGAGGTAGAAGTTCTCGTACCAGGCCAACCCATGCCCGCACTCAAGACCGCCACCAGAGCCAACAGCCAGGGAGTCGACACGCTCTGCACTCGATTCGAAGGCATCTGCGGCTTTCATGACTCGTCGATAGCTGAGCTACTCGACGCTGGCACCGCCATGGCAGTGCTGGTGGCCACACCTGCCCTATGCGCAACCGCGTACTGCGGACCCGTGCTCGAACTTCTCATTGAAGCAGCGGCTCGATTTCCAACAGTTTCGCTGGTCCACATCGAGCCGTACGAGAATACTGCCGAGGTAGGCAATAACTACGCTGATCCGGACATTCGCCTGGCCGCTTCGGTCAACTCTTTGGGGTTGGAGTTTGAACCGTCACTATTTCTAGTGAACAAAGACGGCATTCTCGTAGAGCGGATCGACAACCTATTCGATGCGAGCGAACTCAACGACTCCCTCCAGACGCTCATCTAGATTCGGGCTCGTAAATGAATAGCCTCGATGTTTTAGATCTGGAAGTAGCCGCACTTGGGGATTGGTTAACCATAGGGTGAATGATTGATATCGCATGGCTGATTCTGCTCCGATATTTCTGCCCCTGGTTAGAACTCAGCAAACAATTCAGTGAACAAGGCGACAGGGTGGTGGGCGAAGATGGCGGTCGAAGGCGGCAGCGGCTTTGGCGAGTGTGCGACGTCGATTTCCAAAGGGCCGACCAACCTCCGCAGTTACACTGGGTTAATGAGTAACCCACCTCTATTTCCCGGAAATCAACCGCCGCAAGGCGAACCCGGCCAGCCACAACCAAACCCACCGCAAACGTCAACAGGACCGCAAGGGCCGCAGCAACAATTTGGAGGGTACCAGCAGCCACAGCCTCAGCACGGCGACCATCAAGGGCCGGGCCAACCGTTCGGCGGGCAGCAGCCGCCAAACCGAAAAACGGGGATGTCTACCGGCGCTAAAGTCGCAATTGCCTTGATGGTTTTGTTCTTCGCAATTATCGGTGGTTGCATCGCCATGGTCGCAGTGGTCGGCAATAGTCTCTCCAACGTGGCGGGCGAGTTCGCAGAGGAGGCACGAAGAAACACGTTGCTACTCGAAGAGAATTCAGAGATTATCGAATGCGAACAAGACGGAGCAGAAGCCGTCAGGGCCACCGTGGAAGTGACAAGCCCCTTCGAAGATATAAAAAATGTCGTTATCGTCGAGGTGAACTTTCTGGAAGGTTCGAACGTTATTGGTTCAGGTGCCGTAACACTTTCCGACCTGGCTCCTAAACAATCTGCCGTCGGCGAAGTGGTCGTTCTCGGCGTAGCGGACGAAACAGTCGACCTGACCTGCGAGATTGCAAATATAAGCGGGTTCTGACGACTGCAAAATTGAGAAGAACGAACTTTAGAAGAACGAACTTTAGAAGAACAGACGCTGCGAGAACAGACTGAGACGGCGCCGCTTCTCACGAAGACTCATCGGAGCCCCGGCCACCGACCGGGCTCGAACTACGAAAACGACTGACCGCAGCCGCAGGTTCGCTGAGCGTTCGGGTTATCGATACTGAAGCCCGTTTCCTGCAAGCCATCCTTGTAGTCGAGGGTTGCGCCTTCGAGTAGCTGTGCGCTTGTCGGGTCGACTACCACTTTGATGCCGCCATGCTCGGTCTCTTTGTCGTCGTTGCCAAATTCGCCATCAAAAAACATCTCGTAGCTAAAGCCTGAACATCCACCGGGGCGAACCGCTACACGTAATGCAAGCGACTCGTCCTTTTCTTCTACTAAAAGATCCTTTACCTTCGAAGCTGCGGAATCAGTAACCGTTAACACGAGTGACCTCCAGTGGCCTTAAGCATTCCCAAACGTAGTCTACCCGTCTATCGACAACCGAAGGCCAATCAATAACAACAATCACACCTCGGCTAACACCCAGACCGCTCGAGGATCTAGTATTAAACGCATATGCCAAACACCTTGCCTTCCGCCGCAGATGTTATGAACGTACTTACTGGCGTGATCGACCCAGAATTGGGTAGCAATATCGTAGATCTCGGCATGGCGAAGAACGCCCAGGTCGCCGCAGATGGCTCAGTCGAGGTGATGATCTCCTTGACGACTTCGGGCTGTCCACTACGCGCCCAAATTCAACGAGACACAAAAACCCGAATCGAGTCACTACCAGGCGTAACTTCGGTCCGGATTGTATGGGGCGAATTAACAGCCGCCGAAAAGGCTCAAACCATGAGTACGGCACGCAAAAATGCGGCCGATAATGCTAGTGCTACAGCCATACCCATAAACACTCGTGTTCTCGCCATAGCGTCGGGCAAGGGGGGCGTTGGCAAGTCTTCGATCACAGCTAACTTGGCGGCGGCGATCGCTGCCTCCGGCTTTAAAGTCGGCGTGATCGACGCCGACATCTGGGGCTTTTCGCTACCTCGGATGTTTGGCCTTGACGGCCGGGTCGAAGCGACTGCACGCCCCGACGGGCAACGGCCCGCCATAGTGCCTCACCGCATAGACGTCGGACCAGGGCACCTAGCTGTTGTTTCCATGGGCTTTCTCGTCGATGACGAGTCGTCGGCGCTGCTGTGGCGCGGCTTGATGCTCAATAGGGCGGTCCAACACTTTCTCGAAGACGTCGACTGGGACAAAGACCTCGACTACGTCCTCATCGATATGCCGCCCGGTACAGGCGACGTGGCTATGGGACTGGCTCGAATGCTGCCAAGGGCAGAGATGATCGTTGTCACCACACCGGCAACCGGCGCACAGAAAGTGGCGAGCAGGGCGGTATCGATGGCTCGCAAGTCTTTTCTTCGTGTCGCCGGAATTATCGAAAACATGTCGGCGTACGTAAGCCCCGACGGTGTCGAACACCGCGTTTTCGGCTTCGGCGGGGGGGCACGTTTAGCTCAGGAAACAGGCACCGAGCTACTAGCCAGCATCCCCATAGAGGCGGCCGTGTCTGAAGGCGGCGACGCCGGTAAACCGATTGTGCTCGAAGATGCAGACAGCCCGGCGAAGACAGCGTTTGTCGACCTCGCACAGCTACTGACAACCAAAGTAGCACCTCCGGTAGCGAACGAGAGCTGCACGGCTCGACTCTTCGATGCCGTCGACGCAGCCCTAGCTGCGCACGACGACAAAGCCAAACCTGCATAAACCCTTTGCCTCACGGCAGCGGCAGATCTTCAGTCCGGGCTTATGTAAGAAATGAATGGCCCCACAAAGCTGAGTGCCAAAAGAAAGAACGAGGCCAGATCGTAAGCGACCTAACCTCGTTCTGTGTCCTCCAGCGTCAGGACCTAAGAGGTCCAACAGAGAGAGAACTCTCGACTATCTCAAGTCAAGAACTTTGAGAATGCGGAACGAGGCCAGATCGCCCATGATTGGCCTCGCTCCTAGCCCTAGGACGGCTGAGGGCTCAGCCCTAGGAACGTTTTCCTAACGCATTGAACCGCCCTGAGATTGCTCATCAGAAGGAGAAACTGCGTCGTAGACGTTTGGCCAGAAGCGGTCACGAGCCGCCCAGATGCCGCCGACACCAAACTTAATGATCAGGATGGCGCTGAGGCTGCCGACTACTGCGGTGAACAGTGTGTTGACAATATCTTGTGCAACACCAAGTTCATTAAACGCAGCGAATCCGAATATGAACCAGACCCCAAAGACAGCTGCCTTTGTAGCAATAGCTCCGAAGGACTGACCGTTTGTAGCTGCACCAACAATATCGCCGACAACGTTGGCAACGATGCCGCCAACGATCAGAAGGATAATTGCAACTACCACATGAGGAATGAACTGAATCAGAGCATCGAGCGGCTCTGAGAGAGCGTCGACTCCGAGTACATCGAAACCAAACTTGAGGACGCTCAGTACGATCATGTAGTAAATTAGCTGGGCAACAAACTTGCCCGAGTCAGCAAAGCCAGCTCGTTCGAGGGGTGCACCTAAACCAGCTTTATCGATGTACGCATCGAAGTTAATTTTGCTGAGACCTTTGCTGATAAGGCGCCGAATCGTCTTAGCGATAAACAAGCCGATGATCAGGACGAGAATAAAGATCACGAGTTTCGGCAGGAACTCGGTGACGACGGTCAGCATGCTTTCAACTGAGCCTCTCCAGTCGAGTGAACTTTGGGCGAGAACTTCCATCTTCTTTAGCTCCTAAATTATTGGACCCGGGTCTTCCCAGGTCACTAGTATGTAGACGTCGTTAGTATCGGAATGGTCGCGGGAAAACCTATCTTTTTATCCATCTTTCTTCGAGAAACTTCACCAAACGATCGCGACTCTTCTACTATGAGGTGCGTCAATGAGTTGTGATGCTCCTACCTACCCCGGACCTTTCGATCCAGGGCCCACCGGAAATACTGGATTTATTGTCCGTTAATACGCCTTCTTCTGTGACACCTCCGCCGGAGGAAGCCTCAGACCCCGAACTGCTACGTGCCCTGGTAGAAGAGCACGGCGATTCGGTATATCGACTCGCACTTTCCCTGGCTCGGGATCGTTCTCTCGCCGAAGACATCGCCCAAGAATCCCTCGTCAAAGCCTGGTTGGCCTTGGCGACGTTCCGGGGCGAGGGCTCTCAGCGAGGTTGGCTGCTCCGAATAACACACAACACCGCCATTTCTATTTTGCGCTCCCGTCGTGCCGTAGTGATGGATCCGAGTGACCTGGGAGACCTTTCAACCGCCATCGACCTGGATCGCTCCCGAATCGATTCTGTGGAGGGACGGGTGCAAGGAAATGTGGTGATGGCCGAATTCACCACATCGCTGGGTCTACTTGACGAGCTTTCGCGAAGTATCGTGGTTCTACGCGAGTTAGAAGGTTTGTCCTACGGCGAAATTTCGGAAATCCTCGATGTGCCGCTCCCAACGGTAAAGACTCGCCTACTTCGAGCCAGGCGTCGGCTCAGCGTAGCCCTGAAGGAGTGGGAATGAAAGTTCGGCGGCATCCCAAAACTGACATCCTCAAAGATTGGCTCGACGGCGGTGGCAACGCCGAGGTCGACGTCCACGTTGCCACTTGCCATCGCTGTACCGAATCTCTAGAGGCCCTAGCTGCCGAAATCGCTCCACGAGAGGAAGATTTGGTGGCGATGTCCAGTGCGTTGGCGGCAGTTTTAGAGCCTCCTGAGGATCTTGCCGACCGTCTTGAACAGCGAGTTGCCGCACGGCTCGATTCGGGGCAGATGCTAGGGGTACTGGCCGATCTCTTCGGCGCCGGCTTCGAAACGTCAAAATTGCTGTTTACCGACGACATCAGGGATGCCCGTGGCTGAATGGATGCTTATTATCGGCGCACTCGCTGGGGGCGTTATTGTCGGGGCCCTTGCCTCGCGGGTCGTCCTGTCAGTCCTAACCAAACAACGCCAACCAGCACCGGTCCGAAAGTCCGCTAACTTGCTGGCGAATCTTGTCTTCTGGGCTCTGGTCGCCGTCGGGCTGGTGGTTGCTTTAGGCGTCATCGACCCAGAAGCTCTGAACAAATTGCCGCAAGACTTTGTGGCGCTACTGCCGAATCTGCTCGTCGCTGCGATAATCATTATCGGTGCAAATATCTTATCTTCTTTTGTTGAAGCGGCTGTCGCTCCCTCACTAGGCAAATTGCCGGTTGAAACCGCCATCAAAGTTAACCGGGTTATAAAGGCCGTAATCGTGATCTTGGCGGTGCTGATAGCGGTCCGTCAAGTTGGGGTCGATACTACGGTTGTCAACTTAGCTTTGGCGGCGATCTTTTTTGCCATAGCGGGCAGCTTTACATTGCTCGTCGGCTTTGGGGGCAGGGCGGTTGCTGGCGAGGTCGCTTCGACCAGAGCCGTCCGGAAGTTAATTTCTGAAGGGGACCATGTTGAGCTCGGAACGATTTCGGGCGTGGTTGTGGCCATCCACCCGACGACGGTCGAGGTCTCCTCTGACACCGGCACTATCGAACTCGTCCCAGCGTCAAAGTTCGCCCACGAAACCGTCTCCATCCTTCGAGGCAGCTAAACCAAACTAAAGCCGGCTACATCAAATGCGTTGAAAGGTCCCGGACCTCGACGAACGAGACGCATCCGGGACCTTCAAGAGTGCGATCCTAGCGGACGGTAAGAGACCCACACGGCGAATCTTTCGAGCTGCCACCGAGCCACTCCCGAAGAACATAGCCGTACTTGCCAGCGGCAAGACCCTTCTCGGAATATTCGGTAGCGGCCGCCGCCGGTGACGCTCGCCAAGCACCGTTGCGTCGAATAACTACCTTGCCCTCGAAGCCGCTCCACGTGATCTTTGCGGTCGAACCATTGCCGACGACTCCGCACTGCGACGCATTTGCGCCAACCTGAGCGGTTCCGCAAGGCGTGTCCGTAAAGCGTCCGCCTGGCAGCCAAGTGCGCAGCTCGTAGACGTAGCTACCTGGATTCGCTTTGCTGGTAAATGTCGTGGCAGCGGCCGACGGTGTCGCCAGCCAAGCATCATTGCGGCGTAGGACCTCTCTCGAAGTTGAAGCATCCCACGAAACGGTCACCCGAAGACCATCGACGGCCACGGAGCAAGCGCCTTGAGGTTCGCCTACGACGACGCTTCCGCAGTCAAGATCTTTAAAGACGCCGCCCCGCCAGTCGCGGATTGCGTAGGACACGGTGCCCGCCGGTGGTTTAGAGTCGCTGTAGAATCTGTTGCCAGCAGTGGACGACGCCAGGTATTTGCCATTTCGTCGGACGACGTCATTACCGTCGGTACCCGACCAATTCAGTTCAACTTTGCCGTTGACAACTGCGGCTGTACAAACTGCATTTCCCTTCGGAGCAGGTGGTGGAGGTGGACCATCGCCACCAAATGCAACATCATTCAGCATGCCCCTATAAGCGGCGAGAGTCTGGGGTGAAGAATCGGCCCACCACTCACATTCGGTGCCTGGCTCTGGATGTTCCGCGTTGAACGCCATTACCGCATGCAATTGAGACCACGCCGGGTCGTTGACAAGACGCCGGATTTCGTTGACCCACTCGGCCTTTCGTCCCGGATCATTGGGGTCTTCGGCGCTACCGAATTCCGCAATGACTAGACCTTTGTCGGGCCGCTGTGCAGCGAAATCTAGAACGTCGACCATCATCTCTTCCAGCGACCGCCACCGGTTGTTAATTTCCGGGCGGCAATCCGTCCAGTTGTAAGGGTCGGCACCAATGTCGTCAACCCAATTGTCGCCCGGGTACCACTTGTTGGCCGCACGACGATCGCCCGAGGGCAGGAAGAACGCATAGGCCGTCATTACCCACTGATATCTTGCGTTCGTAACTCCGACTTCTTCGAAAGTGTCGATAATGTGGCGCCAAGCAGCCACGAATTCAACGTTACTACCTTTGTCCAGGTGGTGAGTAGTTTCAGGTTCGTGGTTAAACGTGAACCAAACCGGCACGCCCAAGCCTGCGATATCATTCGCCCAGCGGCGAAGTTCGGTATCGATCTGAGAGCCGGGCGCTGCGCTTGCAATATCGGCCCACGCGACTGACTCGCCGTTGCTGCGTTTCGGGATGAGACTGATGTGTGGAATTGCGCCCTGCTCAACGGTCCAGTCGACCAGTGGGTCGTTGTTTGGCGAATCTTCCCAGAGTAGATAGCGACGGACCGCTCCAAGCTCGCCGCCGAGTGATGCTTCAAGGTTTTTGGCGGCTTCAACCCTGCTTTCGCCTGGCTTCGGCGACGGATGAGCGCCAAATACCAATGGTGCGCCGTCGTTTGGTGCTGCTTCTGCCGCAGACGGCTGCCAAGCCACCGATGCCACCACAGCAACCAGCATCGTCAGCGCTGCGACTACTCTTCCTACCAAGAACCTTCGATTTCGTTTACTTCGAACCATACGTATCAGATCTCCCGCCGTCTTCTTCGCAGAGTACCGGAGGGGCGAGTCACAGTACAGGCTCTGCAACCCTTCGAGGAACCTTTCCTCAAGCCACCCCGCCGAAAACTGAGCCTGAGGGCCCACCGCGGCAGCGTTCTTTCAGGGCATCTAGTTCTCGGCCTGCCGAGATCGGTCGTAGTGGCGCTGAGCTTTGGCCCGGTTGCCACAGCGATCCATCGAACACCAGCGCCGACGTCCGGCCTTCGAAGTATCAAGAAACCAAGCGGTACAACAGCTGTTGTCACACGCTCGGATACGGTCAGGCCGATCGTCCAATAACTCTATAGTGTTGACTAGAGATTTGACCGCCAAGATATACGCTGGGTTACGGCTAGAAATTTGTAGTCGCGGGCCTTCGGGCGACGGGATGAACGACACTGCCGCCAGAGACAACATGTCGTTAACCTCTGCGATAGTTTCCGGGCTTTGTGTTGAAAGCAAACACCTGGCGCCCTCCGGTTCGCCGGCTTGTTGAGCGCCTATCTCCACGAGGCACCGTATTAGCTTTCTCGCCTGCTTCAGTGCCGTGCGGGTCTGCGCTAGGTCCGCGGACACCGCTAGCTCCGTATCGTGCCAAGCTAGAAACTTCCGCACAGCACCCTGCACATCGAGCCAGTCGACGACGCAACCTTCGAAATGCCAGGTGGTGTTCAACAAATCGACGGCGAGAGGTCCCCCTCGAAGCGGGCGTGGCTCAACGGTCACAAGTAGTCCTCGCAATAACTAGTAAAGAAGTTGACAACGGTTAGAATAACACATAACCTGCTAAAGACTTAATACCGGTTAGTAGCGCCTCAGGTGGCACAAACCGGTACACGGCAAATCGCTAGTCAGTGTAACCAGCAGAGGGAAACCGAATGAAGAACGTACTTGTTCTCGGCTCAACCGGAATGATCGGAAGCCAAATTGCCACCGAAGCCCGCAACCGAGGGCACTCGGTCACCGAAGCGACCCGCAGTGGAGGCGACGACCGGCTCTCGCTCGACGCAACAGACACCAAAGCGCTGACCGAAGCACTTAAAGGCCACGACGTCGTGGTCTCAGCGATCAGCCCACCGCGCGACGGAAGTGACCCAGCGGCACCACTGCTCTCCGCCGGGCGCAGCCTGATCGAAGCCTCGCAAACAGCTGGCGTGAAGCGAGTGTTTATTGTTGGTGGAGCAGGCTCTCTGCTTATGGAAGATGGCAGCAAAGTGGTAGAACAACCATGGTTTCCGGCTGAAGTAAAACCCGAGGCGCTAGCGCAAGGCGAGTTGCTCAACCTCTGGCGCAGCGAGGGCAACGACCTCGAGTGGAGTTACCTGTCACCCGCGGGCGAGATCGGGCCCGGCGAACGCACAGATGACTTCAAATTAGGCGCCGACCACCTTATTGCTAACGGCGAAGGCAACAGCAAGATCAGCGCCGAAGACTATGCCGTTGCGACCGTCGATGAGATTGAAAAAGGTAACCACATCCGTCAACGTTTCACCCTCGGCTACACCTGAAGGTAGCGACGCTGACAGGTTTCGAACATGCGATGCGCCCGTCACGTACAGAGGGTTCGATCTTTTAGGCTCGGAAGCGGCTGGCCCTGTAAAACCAGGGACGGCCGCTGAAACGCCACTCTTCAGAGACCTTAGAAGGCTGCTGAGGCTTAGGCCACACCTCGTTTAAGGCTAGAGCGATAGCAGCTGCTTCCGCGTCGCTGGGTTGAGGCGAGATATGCTCGACCACGATGGTGACGGACCCAGGGCCGCGAATTTCGGCCCCATCCGCTCCAGCGTTGGCCGAACTGACCCCGGTGGTCTCCCCGGTGCGCTCTGAACCCGCCCACTTCGAAGCTGAGCTATTAAAGCGGGACATTGCCATGCTTGCGGGTTGGCTGCTCACGGTACTTGGCACGAAGCGCTTCGAAGCCGGCGATCAGTTTGGTGCGAGTTTCCGTTGGGTCGATTACGTCGTCTATGTAGCCGCGCTCCGCAGCCAGCCAAGGGTTGGCGTGTTTATCTTTGTAATCGGCAATACGTTTTTTGCGTTCCACCTCGGGCTGGCCAGCATTTTGAATTTCATAATGATACACGACTTCGGCTGCACCTTCAGGGCTCATAACTGCAACTTCAGCGGACGGCCAAGCAAAGGACAAGTCGCTGCCGATGCCCTTCGAGTCCATAACTACGTAGGCGCCGCCGTACGCACGACGGGTGATCAGCTGAATTCTCGGCACGGTCGCTTCGCAGTATGCGTAGAGGAGCTTGGCCCCATGGCGGATGATACCGCCACTTTCTTGATCAACTCCGGGCATAAAACCCGGTGCATCGACAACGGTTAACAGCGGCAATCCGAATGCATCACAAGTTCGAACGAACCTGGCGGCTTTCGACGAACTTTCGATATCGAGAACGCCAGCTAAAACAAGCGGCTGGTTCGCAACGATGCCAACGGGTTGACCATTAAGCCTCGCAAATCCGCAGACGATAGATCGAGCCCAGTTGCTGTGATACTCAAAGAAGTCACCGTCATCGACTAGTTCGTTTACCAGTTCCAGAACGTCGTACGGCTGACTACTGTCCGACGGGACAAGGTCGAGAAGAACATTGTTTTTTCGGTCCGCAGCGTCGCCCGTCGGGCTGATAGGCGGCACCTCGACATTGTTCGATGGCAGGAAGGAAAGCAACCGTTTTACGTCGTCGAGAACGGCGTGTTCGGATTCTGCAACAAATGCTGTAACTCCGGACCTCGAAGAATGACTGAGGGCACCACCGAGCTCCTCGAGCGTCACTTCTTCACCGGTTACGGTTTTGACGACATCGGGTCCGGTGATGAACATGTGAGATTTCTTCTCAACCATAAAGATAAAGTCCGTCATGGCCGGGCTATAGACGGCGCCGCCTGCGCAAGGACCCATAATTACGCTGATCTGGGGGATTATTCCCGATGCGGCGACGTTGCGGTAGAAGATTCCCCCGTAGCCATCAAGGCTGACAACCCCCTCGGGGATCCGAGCCCCCGCCCCGTCGTTAAGACCAACACACGGTGCCCCAACCGACAACGCCATGTCCATCAATTTATGAATTTTAGAAGCCGTGACTTCACCAAGAGAGCCACCGTTGATAGTGAAGTCTTGGCTAAATAGAAAAACTTTGCGACCGTCGACCAGGCCCCAACCCGTTACTACACCATCGGTGTAAGGCCGACTCTTTGCATCCGGGAACCGGGTACGGGCCAGCATGTCCAGCTCGTGAAACGAGCCCTCATCCAAGAAATACTCGATACGTTCGCGCGCCAGCATCTTTCCCTTGCTGCGCTGACGCTGCACCGCTTTCTCGGAGCCTGCTTGTAACGCCTGTTCCTTGCGTTCGGCTAAGTCCGTAAGTTTGTTAGACAACGAACCGGGTTTGCCGGTGTCGAGGTCGCCGTTTGCGGCGACGCTTGTCGTGGTATTCGGGCCGTCGTTGGAGGAGTCGGTTGCTGACACCGCTCGATCCTATCGCCCCGACTAGTGCGGCCAACGATGTTCGACCCCGCCGGCTCAACTCACTGTTGAACAGGAGGCAGACTTTCACTCGTCGAACTCGACGGTCGCCGGTGCGCCCCGACGCCACCGGTAAGGTATCGACGGGCGATAAAAGAGCGGATTTGGCTTCGAAGCGCCACTAGGTTGAAGAGCATGGATCTGCCGGTTTCTCCCCCAGTTCGACCAATGCTAGCGAAAGCAACAACCGAGCTTCCCGAACGCAAAGACGTCATATTTGAACCCAAATGGGACGGTTTCCGTTGCATCGTCTTTCGGGACGGCGCTGAGGTGGTACTCGGCTCACGGAACAGCAAGCCACTGACACGCTATTTTCCGGAGCTGGCCCAGCCACTGCGAGACGTCTTGCCTGAGCGCTGTGTGGTCGACGGTGAGCTGATCATCGCCGGAGGCCATCGACTCGAGTTTGAGGCTCTCCAACAACGGATCCACCCGGCGGAATCGCGGGTCAACAAACTCGCCCAGGAGACACCCGCCTCCTTCGTGGCATTTGACCTACTGGCGTTAGCAGAAAATGACCTGCGTGCAGAACCATTCCAGCGACGGCGCCAGCAGCTTGAAGAAGCACTGAAAAAAGCAAAACCCCCCATCTACCTGACGCCCACCACCACTAATCGAGAAGTGGCCCAACGCTGGTTCGTAGACTTCGAAGGGGCCGGGCTCGACGGCCTAATCGCCAAACCGACCGGCGACCCGTACGAAGAGAATAAGCGAAGCCAGCTAAAGGTTAAGCACGTTCGGACCGCCGACGCAGTTGTCGCAGGTTTCAGATGGCACAAGGACGGCGAAGGTATCGGCTCGCTGATTCTGGGCCTGTGGGACCCCAACGGAGACCTGCAACATGTTGGCGTAGCGGCCAGCTTCACTAAACAGAAACGGGCCGAACTAGTCGAAGAACTCGAACCCCTGGCCGATAAAGCGCTCGACCATCATCCGTGGCGATCTTGGGTTGACTCTGCCGTTGACACCGAAACTGCCAATAAGAGGCTAGGGGCGGCGCAAGTACCGGGCTCGCCTAACCGTTGGAACGCTAACCGCGACCAGTCTTGGTCACCGGTGCGGCTCGAACGTGTTGTTGAAGTCAAGTACTCAACGACCTTAAACGGCCGCTTCCGTGACGTCACAAGGATGCTGCGCTGGCGGCCCGATAAAGACCCGAGCGACTGCGACTACTCCCAACTAGCCGAGCCCGAACCCTTTGCCGTGGCGGACGTACTGGGTACAAAGTCGTCAAGCGTATGAGCGAATCAGTCACCCTCCAAATTGGGGGCTATGCGTTGAAAGTCTCGAGCCCCGACAAAGTTTATTTCAAAGAGCGAGGCCAAACAAAACTCGATCTGATCGACTACTACCAAGAGGTAGCCAAACCACTACTTGCGGTCACCGGTGGCCGGCCGACTCTGATGCAGCGCTTCCCCAACGGCGCTTCCGGAAAATCTTTCTTCCAAAAACGGGTGCCCAAAGGTGCTCCAGAGTGGCTCGAAACTACAGTCGTGTCGACCCCCAACGGCACGACGTCGAACGCTATGGTTATCGCCGACATCGGCCACGTTGCGTGGGCCGCACAGATGGGATGCCTCGGATTTCACCCGTGGCCGTATCGGGCGGACAACCCAGAATTCAGCGACGAACTACGTATTGACCTCGACCCATCGCCGGGCATCGACTTTGCAGATATTGTCGTTGCCGCCAAACAGGTCCACAACTTGTTGAACGAACTCTCTATCAAATCGTTTGTCAAAACAACCGGCAACCGGGGCTTGCACGTCTTTGTCCGACTTACGCCAACGTGGGATTCCTACCAGGTCCGGGCCGCAGCGGTGGCGCTGGCGCGAGAACTTGAACGGCGTTACCCGGACACGGTGACTGCAAAGTGGTGGAAAGAAGAACGGGGTCGACGGGTGTTTATCGACTTCAACCAGAATGCTCCACACAAAACCGTATTTGGCGCCTGGAGCGTCCGCGCCAGAGATGGGGCACAAGTCAGTACACCAGTCGCCTGGGAAGACTTAACCAACGTCGACCCGGACGAGCTGACGATGGACACCGTACCGGCGCGCCTGCTATCCGACGGCGACCCGTGGGCTGACATGTACGACCAGCCAAATTCGATTCAGTCACTGCTCGATATGTCTGATAAGGACATGACCGACGGGCTCATGGACGCGCCGTGGCCGCCCGTTTACCCCAAACAACCGAATGAACCTCCTCGGGTAGCTCCAAGCCGAGCCCAGAAGATAAAGCCCAAAGACGACGAGTAGGCCGGACCGATAGTTTCCGCTCCGAGTCAAAAACGTCGCATCGATCGGGCTGCGCTTCGAATCCCCACCCACTCACGACGCTCGGGCAGACAGCTAAACGCTCAAGGAATTCTGAGGTCTCGGTGCCTAGACTTCGGAGGTGATGCATCGAGCGGTTACCCTCACAGCCGTCGCTCTAAGCGGGTTCACTACCCTTGCGACACAGGTCATTTTTCCGCGCGCCCTGCACCCACTCTTCGGCTCAAGCGGCGACGTCGGGGCCGCCGTCGTAGTGACAGCGCTGGCGGGTTTGGCCCTGGGTTACCTCATAGGCGGCACGCCACGCGCAAACCCGCGTCGATCTATGGCCAATGCGTTGACGGCTGGCGGGCTAGCTCTTCTCTTTGCCGCATTCAGCTGGGACCGGCTAGACAACCTCGCTGGCGGCGGCTCGACGCTTCGCCTCATACTTTGCGCAGCGGTATTGTCATTCGTACCGAGTGTTGCACTCGGGGCCGTTTCACCTTTAGCCGTCCGCTCACTGAAACAACAAAGCAGTGAGCATCCAAGTGAACGTCCCGCACTCGTATTTGGTATCGGGACCCTTGCAAATGTTGTAGGTGGCCTCGCCGCTGGTTACCACCTTGTCCCATTCGTCGGGATCACAAGGTCATTGACCCTTCTGGGAGGTTTCGTTCTAGTAACCGGCATAGGAATAGCTTTATACGCAGCCAAGATCGGTAGTGATTCGGAGGACATCGACGCGCAAGTCTTTGCGCCAGCCAAGAGGACTTCGAGCCTCGATAGTGTTACCGGCTCTGGCCCCAGTTGGGGTCTCATTGCTTTGGCTTTCTACTCTGGCGTAGCCTCAGTGGCAATTGAGGTCGGCGGCATGCGAATGTTGGCTTCAAATTTTGGTCCGACAACCTCGCTTTGGGCGTCAGTCTTGGCGGTCAGCCTGGGCGGCTTAGCACTCGGCTACTTGCTCGGGGGACGAGTTTCAATTGCCCTGATGCCGTTGACGCTGCGGATCGTCGTGATCGCCAACTCCATCTGGCTGCTTATCTCGGCTTGGGGGCTCTCGCATCTGGCGACCTCGTCCCCGACCAACTCCCTCGGTCCGCTATTGGCCGTCTCCGTCGCTGCGTTCCTGCCGACGTTCATACTTTTTGGTATGGAGTCTCAACTGATCGTCGGGCTAGTCGCCAGCCGATCAGGCAGTTCAAATCTTGCGACCGTAGCGGGGCGAGTATTTGCCGCTAGCACGGTCGGCGGGCTGCTAGGAGCCACAAGTGGTCTCTTTTTTTTACTTCCAGTGCTGGGGATTTCGTTGTTCGTTCGTCTCGCAGCTGTCGGTTACCTTGTAACGTTGACCCTGTTCGTACTCAAACCTCGTCGAGGTGGTATCAGAAGTGTGCTGCGCGACTCCGCGGTGCCCGGTTTGGCCGTACTGCTCGCAATTGTTCCGATGCCCGACTGGCGATGGAGCGACGTCGACGGGGTTCTGCTGACTCAGCGGGAGGGCCGACATCAGACGATTCGCGTTTACAGCGACGAACAAACGTACCTCAGATTTCACTTGGGGCCGACCTTTGAGTCCGAGGTAGACTACGTATCCGGACAACCACTCTTTGGTTATGCTCAAACGATTTTGTCTCAGGTCGGCGAGGTCACCGGGGAGCGGGTTCTAGTGATCGGTGGCGCCGGCCATGCGTTGGCTCGGGCATTCGAGTTGCGTGGGGCGGCCGTGACCGAAGTTGAGTACGACCCGTTGGTAGTTAAAACCTCAAACGAGTTCTTCGGCACGATCTCCGGCGAGGTGGTCGTCGAAGATGGGCGGCGCTATGTGAGCAATGCGAGAGCCGAAAGTTTCGACGTTGTAGTTATCGATGCATTCGACGGGCCCAACGTTGTGCCGCCGCATATTACTACCGCCGAGTTTTACCGAGAGGTTAGTCGCGTTCTCGATGATGAGGGGGCCTTGTACATCAACATGATTGGTGAGGTTGAGGGGCCTCGTTCCGGGTCGTTTGATGTCATGTCGTCGACGGTCGCCTCTGAGTTTGCGTCCTCCGGGCGGATTGGTTCCCGCGGGAATATCGTGCTCATAGCGAGCAATGCGAGCGTTCCCTCTTCGCTGGCGCCGCTCGAGGTCTCGACCGCACCGAATACCGACGACCTGAATCCTATGGAGATTATGACAAGCCGTTTCAGCTAGACGGCCTGTTGTTGCACACACGTCAAGCCAATTCTCGCAACCTGGACCCGAAGTGGGCCTACGGCGCACGGACGAACTTTCCGAGCGGAACGCCGCCTCTTATTACTCAATGTGCAAATTTCGTCGAGAAGCGTCGAAGTGGTCAGAATTTAGGCCATCCTGGAGCCAATGCACGTCATTATTATTGGAGCCGGCGAGGTCGGTGGTTACCTTGCTGAGCTACTCGTGGCTGAACACATCGATGTAGCCGTTGTCGAAATCGACCATGCGCGAGGTACGAGAATCGGGGCCCAGCTCGACATCCAGGTTGTTCTCGGCACGGGTTCAAGCATAGAAGTTTTACGACAAGCCGGTATCGAACGTGCCACAATGGTCGCCGCCGTCACCCCAAACGACGAAGTGAACCTGCTCGCCTCGCTACTCGCAAAAAAAATGGGCGTGAAGACTACCATTGTTCGAGTCGAAAACGAGCAATTGCGCTGCGAGGAGAGTCAAAAGTTGCTTGCCGCCGTCGGCGCCGACGTCATAATCGACCCCGACGCAGAGACCGCCGAGGAGCTACTTCAGCTGGTGCACACCACCGGCGTCGACGAGGTTTACCCGATGGCCGACGGCGAGGTCCTGCTTATCGGCGCTGCCATCTCCGAAGGCGCACCGCTCGCAGACCGCGACCTAGGTGAAATCGGCAGATCTTTAGGCGAGGACCGTAGTTTTATGTTTGGCGCCGTGACCAGAGCGGGAGAAACCGTCATCCCAGATGGCGAACAAGTTCTCCTGGCGGGCGACCATGTACGAGTCCTCTGCAAGAAGGGTGCGCAGCCAGAACTCTTTAAGCTTCTAGGCGTCGCTGGCTCACGAGCTCGACGAGTCATGATTCTCGGCGGCGGCGCCATCGGCACACAGCTCGCTCAGCGTCTCGAGGCCGAAGGCGTGCAGATCACCATAATCGAAAAGGTTGCGGAACGAGCCCAAGAGCTGTCGACTACCTTCCACCACTGCATGGTAATCCAGGGCGATATCACCGATGCGGCTTTGCTGCGCGAAGAGGCGATCGGGGACGTCGACGCCGTCATAGCCACCAGCGGGGAGGACTCAGCCAATGTCTTAGCTTGCTCATTTGGCATCAGCGAAGGGGCCCCCTTTACGGTAGCGGTACTACACAACCTGGCACTGTTGCCACTCGTTCGAAAACTTGGAATTGACGCAGCACTCAGCCCCCGGACCGCCTCAGCGAACGCAGTCCTGAAATTGCTGCGCGGCGACGTAACAGCCGTAACCACATTTCTCGAAAGCAACTCAGAAGTTGACGAAATCCACATCGCCCGCGGTAGCAAAGCCGACGGTGGTCAAGTTGCAGAACTCGGTCTCCCAAACGGCCTCTTGATCGGAGCCGTCATTCGACCGGGGGTTCCTGCCATGATAGCGCAGGGCGCCACCGTGCTCAAAGCGAACGACCGGGTGATAGTTTTTGGCGACGCTACAGCGCTAGCTGCCTCCAAACCCCTTTTCCGGCGCGGGTAAGAAGAATTAGAACCGTGAAACGTCAAAGCGCCCTACTTCATATTTCAGGTCTCATTCTGCTCTTTTGCGGCTTCGGGCTCGTCGCATCAGGCTTCGTTGAGATCGTCATCGGTACCACGAATGATTGGATCGCTCTAGGCGGCCTGGGCCTCGTCTTTGCACTCACCGGCGGTGCCTTATGGCATTGGACGACGGCACCCAAACGTATCCCTATTATTGATGTGTTTGTGGCGGTCACCACGGCCTGGTGCACCATGGCGTTCATCGGAACATTGCCCTATCTGCTCACGGGGTCAATTACGCACCTCGACCAGGCACTGTTCGAATCCATCTCCGGCTTCACCACAACAGGCGCAACCGTCCTCCAAGCAGGAGACGACCCTACTGTTTTTGCTGCGTCCAAAGGTGTCCTGTTCTGGCGCTCGATGACCCAGTGGCTAGGCGGCATGGGCGTCATTGTGCTCGTTATCGCAGTGTTACCCTCGGTCGGGGGCTGGGGCATGGGCTTACTTCAAGCTGAAGCGCCAGGTCCTACCGGCGAACGCCTAACCCCACGAGTCCGCCATACGGCGCGCCGGCTTTGGGCAATCTACTTTCTCGCAACTTCCCTGGTTTGCATCGCCTACTTGATTGCGGGGATGGACCCCTACGATGCGGTTACTCACGCCTTTACGACCGTTTCTACAGGCGGGTTTTCTCAGTACACGCTCTCAATGGCGCATTTCAACTCTGCCCTGATCGAATGGATCTGTATTGGAGCCATGTTCACGGTGGGCTCCAGCTTCACTCTGCTCTACCGCCTTCTGCAAGGTAAAGCGGGGCCGCTGCTGCGGTCGATAGAGTTCCGCCTCTACGTCATCTTGGTTACCGTCGCTACCACCATCACTTACACGACCGCAGGCCCAACCCACCATGGCTGGACTGGTCTACGAAATTCTCTCTTTACGGTTACCTCCATCATTTCGACAACAGGTTACGGCACCGTCGACTTCGCCAATGTGTGGAGCGAGGCGGCACAGGCCACTCTTTTGGTATTGATGCCACTCGGCGCAATGGCCGGCTCAACTGCAGGCGGCGTTAAACTAATCCGAATCTTAGCAGTCGCCAGTTACGCTCACCGGGCTGCCTTACAACAACTCCATCCAAGCATGGTCAGACCTGTCAGAATCGGCCGCATCCTGCTCGACAACCGAATCGCAAATCAGGTGGTCGGTTTCCTCATACTGGCCTTAGCCGCCTTCGGAGGCGGCGCCTTACTAATAGCGCTAACGGGGCCGGACTTGGTGACGGCATTTTCCGCAGCCGCAACGACCATAGGAAATGTGGGCCCGGGGCTCGGCGACATCGGCCCGAGGGCCGACTTCATGACACTGAGCCCTTTCGCACGGCTTGTCTGCGCCGGTCTGATGTTGCTAGGAAGACTCGAAATCTACCCAATACTTCTGGCGTTAGCTAAATTTCAACTACCGCTACGTAACGTGCTGCCACGACTGAAACGAGCCGGCTAGCATGTCGTCCCCGCTCAGAGGTTGAGTTTGAAGCGTTAACGCATCGCAGAGACGGCTTCGGCGGCCTCGCTAAGCAAACCTTGACCTACCGGCAAGACACCTAATGCAACGGTCATTACCGTGGCGAATACGACAGCACCGACGCCGGCTAGCGAAAGCCCGCCAAGTCCAGCCGGCATCTCATCAAATTCTACGGCAACTAGCTCTACGGTACTTTCGAAGGTAGCGTCCAACTCAGCTGCCGGCTGCGCAACCACTGGTGGTAATGGCTCGGTCAAAAACATCGACACGATTATTCGAAGATATAGCACCGCGGCAACTACCGAAGCCAACATTGCTACGCCTGCAAGAATGTACGCTTCAGACTGAGCGGCCGCCGCAATGACACGGAACTTGGCCAGAAACCCGGAAGTGAAAGGTACGCCAGCTTGGGCAAACAGCAGTACCGACATGAGCACTGCGATAACTGGGTTCTGCTTAAAGAGCCCTCTGTAGTCGTCAAGTTCGTGGCGCCCATCATCGAACCGACCAATGAGTGTGACTACGCCGAAAGTCCCGGCGACCATGATTGTGTAGGCGATCAGGTAGAAGAGAAAGGCTTCGCTTCCCAATAACCCGGCCCCGCTCCGGCCGTCCGGGTCGGCTGCAGCGTGGACGGCTATGAGAATGAAACCTGCGTGGGTGATCGACGAGTACGCCAACATGCGTTTGACGTTACTTTGCGCTATCGCTAGCAGCGATCCAATTACTAGCGAGGCGATTGCCAGCCCTTGGAGCAGCGGCCGCCAATCGTCTACATACGGACCGAAGCCCACAAAAAAGACTCGGACCATGCCGGCGAATCCGGCGACTTTTACGGCAGATGCCATAAACGCAACGACGGGAGAGGGCGAACCCTCGTACACGTCGGGAGTCCATAGGTGGAACGGCACTGCGGAAACTTTGAAGGCGAAGCCCGCAAGCAGCAACGCCATGGCCACGAGAATCATTGAAGAGTCGACCGCCGGGCTCAGACCTCGACCGTTCAACCCGGCGCTGGCAATCTCGCTTAGTCTGGTGGAACCAGTCGCACCGTAGGCAAACGCAATGCCGTATAGGAATAGTGCGGAAGACAGGGCTCCGAGAAGAAAGTACTTAAATCCAGCTTCTTGAGATTGGCTGCGCCGTAGGTGGAGCGAGGCTAACACGTAGGCGGCAATCGACAGGATTTCAAGACCGATGAAAGTGACGATCAGGTCTTCAGCTGAGGCGAGGAGGATCCCACCCGAGGCAGACATGAGGACAAGAACGTACCATTCAGGACTGCTGAACCTCTCGCGCTCGAGGTAGCCGTGAAGTAGAAGCGATACCAAAAAAACTGCAACACAGATTGTACCGGAGATAAAAGTGGTGTACCGGTCGACAGACATAGCGTTTGCTACCACTAGTTCAAAGCCTGGTGGTTCAGCTAGCCGGCCCCAAATGTTGACCACAAAAGCACCCGCTAATAGCGCTGTTCCGGCGGTGAATGCGGCCGGGAACCAGTTTGCTTTCAGGGTTGGGATGACCGACGTGATGGTGAGCAACAGGATGCCGCCAAGCGACAACACCAAAAGCGGAGCGATCAGCGACCAGGCGACCTCCGGAGCATCCGATTGAATTTGTAAAATCTGCGTCATTGGTCGGCCTTCTCGAACTTGTTTTCCGTGGTACTGCGTCGAGCTTCACCTTCGCTGGTTTCTACACTCGATGGGTCCGTTCCAGAGTCACCCTCTGGCTCAGCTTCTGAGTCACTCATTGAGGCAGAGTGCGACTCTGCCTTGCCGTGGGCCTCTTCAGCTTTTTCGGCAGCGTTAACAAGTTTGTCGGCACCCGGGTTCTCGGGGGCTTCCTGCGTCGTGCCCAACAAGGCGTCGACCGAAGGTTCGATCCGGTCGAGAACAGGACGAGGGTAGATTCCTAGGAACAGGATGAGCGCTAGCAACGGCAGTATCGCGAAGAGCTCGTAGCTGCGCAGATCTTCCACCTCAGCGTTTTTACCGTGAGCTGGACCGTGGAACGAACGCTGAAATGCCCAAAGCATGTACAGGGCGGCGAGTATTACACCGGTAACAGCCACGACGGCCCACCAGCGACCGGTTTGGAACGTTCCAAGCAAAATTAGGTACTCGCCAACAAATCCGTTTAAACCGGGCAAGCCGATGCTCGACAGCATCACAAAAGTGAAGACGCCTGCGAGTACCGGAGCCGACTTCTGCAGCCCACCTAACTCAGCGATTTGGCGTGTATGACGCCTGTCGTAGATCCAGCCGACGAGAATGAACAGCGCACCGGTTGAAAGGCCGTGGTTCACCATCTGCAGCACCGCACCTTCAACACCTTGCTGGTTGAGGGCAAAAATACCCAGAACGATAAAGCCCATGTGAGCGACTGAGGAGTAGGCGACGAGGCGCTTCAGATCTGACTGCATCGTGGCCACGGCCGCTCCGTAAACAATACCGATAACGCCGAGCGTGAAGAATACGAAGCCGAATGACTCGATTTGCTCACGGAAAAGCCCAATCCCGAAACGTAAGAAACCGTAGGTGCCAAGCTTCAGCAGGACACCAGCAAGAATTATCGAGCCCGCCGTCGGCGCCTCGGTATGTGCATCCGGCAACCATGTGTGGATGGGAAAGAGCGGCACCTTCACCGAAAAGGCTAAAGCAAACGAAAAGAATATAAAGGTCATCGCCGTTTTGTGCTCGCTCGCAAAGCCCTCAGCGTTGACCGTCTCAACGAGCACCCGGTAGTCGAAACTTGGGCTGCCACCGTCGGCGGCTAACCAAACTAAACTCCCTATACCGACCAGCATTAGGGCCGAAGCCGCCATAGTATAAATGAAGAACTTCATCGAGGCGTAGACTCTGTCCGCATGGCCCCAGCCACCGATAAGAAAGTACATGGGCACAAGCACGGCCTCGAAAAACAGGAAAAACAGGAGAAGGTCGAGGGCGACGAATGCCCCCATCGAGCCAGCCATGAGCAGCATTAGCCATACGTGGTATGCCTTGGCGTCGTGGTGAGCCGACGTGGTCAGCAAGGCCACCGGAAACAGCAGACCCGTCAGTGCCACCATAAACAGTGAAATTCCGTCGATTCCAAACGACCAGCTCAAACCAATCGACTCAACCCAGGGAGTACTCGACTCGAATTGGAAGGAGCCGTCGCCAGCCGCGAAGCGGAACAGAACATAGAAGGCGACAAGCCCGGTCAGCGAAGCTCCTGCCAGCGCAAGAATCGCAGATGGGGCTAGTGAAAACCCGCTCGCCTTACTCTCGTGAGGCTTTGCGTCGCCGAAAGTAGAGTTGTCAGACTTCGCTAGCTCCTCCGGCGCAGATGGCACGAGGGCGATGACTAGAGCGGTGATCAACGGTATGAAAATGAGCGATGGAAGAATCAGTGAGTTCATACGAACAACCTTCCGATGAACCAAGCCGCCAGCATGACGGTGCCAGCCCCTATTCCTAGGGCGTAACTGCGCACGTAGCCGGGCTGGGTGTAACGCAAGACTGCGCCGACTTTGTGGAGGCCGGTCGAGACGCCATTGACGGCTCCGTCAACAATTGCTCGGTCGTACCATGCAAAGAGTTCGAATAGTTTGCGGCCTGGGCCACCCATGAAGGCTGCGTAACCGGCATCTAGGTTCCAAGCTTTAAGTAAAATACTGCGTTCAATACTTTCGGCACTGCCTCGACCCTTGTAGTAGACCTGATAGGCCCCGAATATCGCCACAATGCCGACAGCGACTGCGAGTACCGCAAGTATCACCTTGGTGCCTGCCGACGAGCCGACCGACAGCTCGTTTCCGAAGAGCGACGGTTCCAGCCAGTGTTCGAGGAAGTGAAGTTTCTTACTAAACGGCAAGTTGAGAGCTCCGCCGACCGCAGCTAATGCTGCAAGTACTATCAGCGGCACGGTCATGGTCAGCGGCGATTCGTGGGGGTGGTACTCTTGCCGCTCGCGGTAACTTTCGGGAAGACGGTCGTCGATGTCGGACAAGTCCGGCCCGTCGGACGTGACGGTCACCGTGCGGAGTTCCGAAATCATGTCATCACGCCGTGCCTCTAGCGAGGCAACAACCGTCGCTGCTTCGGCACGGGTCTCAGATAGGTTCGCCCCCGCCGAACGGGCTTTGGAATTTACCGACTGCGCTTTGGCCAATCGCTGGTCGACGTTGAAGGGGGCATCGCTGGTACCTAGGACAGCTTGATACTCGTCGATCTCGGCGCTTGAGCTAGCTATGGTTTCGAGTAGTAGGCCGTGCTCAACTTCGATTTTTTTGAGGTTTTTGACCGGCTCAACCAGATGAGTGTCCCATGCTTGTGCGATCTCGTCAGTCGTTGCTTCAAAGAATCGGGTAGGACCAAAGAAGGTCAGGATCACTTGGCGTGTCATGTAGAAGGCGGTCAGCAGCGCAGTGAGAAGCCCGATAGCCCAGAGCGCTTTGCCTCCTACGGCGTCGGCGTTCCAGGCGTAAAGCAGAATTTCGTCTTTTGACCAGAAACCGCTAAACGGTGGGACGCCTGCGATGGCCAGCCATCCAATAATGAATGTGAAAGCGGTAATTGGCATAAATTTCTTTACGCCGCCCATGCGACGCATATCTTGTTCGTCCGCCAGCCCGTGAATGACCGACCCGGAGCCAAGAAATAGCAGAGCTTTGAAGAAAGCGTGTGTGACCATATGAAAGATGGCGGGAACATAAGCGCCAATACCAACAGCAAGGAATAGGTAGCCCAATTGTGAGACGGTCGAGTAGGCGAGCACCTTTTTGATGTCTGTTTGGGCTACAGCAGCGGTCGCCGCAAAAAGCCCGGTGATCGCTCCGATCCACGCGATCAATCCCAGTGACCACGTGTCGGCTTCGGCGAGCACCGGGTTCAAGCGGGTAAGCAGAAAGACGCCGGAAGTTACCATTGTTGCGGCGTGAATGAGCGCCGAGACCGGCGTTGGACCGGCCATCGCGTCCGGCAGCCAAACGTAGAGCGGCAGCTGGGCTGACTTTCCCGCAGCTGCGAGCATGAACAGCAATACAATTACCGTTGCACTGTTGAATGGTCCGACCGTCGACTCAATCTCACTCGAGCGAGACAGAATGTCGGCGTAGTTAATCGAGCCCAGCTCAACAAAGACAAAAAAGGTCGCCAGCATGAACCCAAAGTCACCGATTCTGTTGGTGACGAAGGCTTTTTTGCCAGCTGAGGCGTTATTTTCGTCGGTGAACCAGAACGAGATCAGCAGGTACGAACAGGCGCCGACACCCTCCCACCCGAGGAAGGTCAACAATAGGTTGTCGCCCAACACGAGCAGCAGCATCGAGGCGATAAACAGATTTAGGTAGATGAAGAATTTGGAGTAGTTTTCGTCGCCGTGCATGTACCCGATCGAATACAAATGAATTAGGGTTCCGATTCCTGTGATAAACAAGCTCATCGTGATCGAGAGTGGGTCTAACAGGAGACCGATGTTGACCGAAAAGTCGCCAGCAGCAATCCAGGTGAAGCCTTCGAGTATTTCGAATCGTGCGGCGAGTTCGGATTCGCTCCGCAACATGAAAAACACTACGGCCGTCGCCAAGAATGAGCCCGCAGATGCAAATGTCGCAAGCCAGCCAGCGGCCGGTTCGCCAAGCTTTCGACCGGTCAGAACCAATAGAACAAACCCGGCGAATGGTAGGGCCGGTATGAGCCAAGCAATTGCCATCTTTAACTCAGCCTCTCAGCACTGACAAATCGTCTGAGGATATCCCCGGGCGACGGCGCATCAAAGCAACGACGAGCGACAGCCCAACCACCACTTCAGCAGCAGCGACAACAAGTACGAAAAAGACGGCTGTCTGTCCGGCTACGTCGTTCAGCACGTTGGAGAAAGCAACGAAGGTCAGGTTGACAGCGTTGAGCATCAGCTCGACGCACATAAACATGACTAGTGGGTTTCGCCTAATCATGAGCCCGGTGAAGCCTAAAGCGAATAAAAGGGCGCTTAGGACCAGGTACCACGTTTCGGTTACTTCCACAGCTCTCCTCGCCGGTATGCCATCATCGTGCCGCCGTCCCAGGTTCGTCGGAAGCAACCGCTTCCCCGCCTTTATTCTTGACGAGGACAACTGCGCCAACCGTAGCGATAGTCAAGAGCAGAGCGGTGGCCTCGAAAGCAAGTACATTGCGACCAAAGAGGTCTGCGGCGAGACCATCCACGTCGGCGGGTGGCCGGAGCGTATCAGGTTCGCCTGCCACGTCGAAACGTACAGGCCGTGTGCGGGTCTCCTGGCCGGTTAAAGCAATGGCACCCTCTTGTTTGCCAGCCCGGTCGACCCCAAAGCCCGGCCCGGAAAGAAACAGGCCACAAAAAACGAGGCCTAGCGTTGCTCCGCCAAGAAAGATGCCAGCCCAACGCTGGCCTGCGATCGGTTCAACTTCTAGATCTTCAACTTTGTCGACCCCGAGAAGCATGATCACGAACAGAAACAATACAACTACAGCACCTGCGTAAACAACGACCTGAACAAAGGCTAAGAAGTGCGCTTCCTGAAGAACAAAAAGAACCGCCACCCCGAAAAAGGAGGCGATCAGTGACAAAGCGGCCCGGACCGGGTTGCGACTAAAGATGACACCCGCACCACCACCGAGCACAACGGCCGCCGAGACCAGAAAAACGATAAGCGACACCGCTAGCCCTGCTCATCTGTCGTCTGGGAGGCGTCCGGGGCCACCAAGCGCCGCGAATCTCGGGCATCGTCGATCGGTGTTCGGACATCTTGGCTCGGCGCTGGTGGGCGAACCCCGTAGCCGAGTTCACCAGACCAGGCAACTGAGCCGACCGCCGAGGCCTTGCCGGACGGTGCGGTGGCCCGCATCCAGCCAGAAGTTTGCTCATCTTCGCCCTCTCGCCAATCTTCCCACGGCAGCTGCTGGGGCGCTCCACTGTCGTCTACTAGAAGTTCATCTTTTGTATAGATGGCGTCGGCTCTGTTTGCGAACGAGAATTCGAACAGTTTTGTTTCCGTGATCGCCTCGGTAGGGCAAGCCTCGACACACAGGTCGCAGTGGATGCATCGGAGATAGTTTATTTCGTAGACGTAGCCGTAACGTTCACCCGGCGACTTGGGTTCTGAAGGCGGATTTTCAGCGCCACGCACATAGATACAGCTAGCGGGGCAAACTCCGGCACAGAGTTCGCAGCCAATGCACTTTTCCATGCCGTCCTCGTAGCGGTTGAGGACGTGGCGCCCGTGAAGACGCTCGGGCTTAGGTGCTTTGACATCGTTTTTGCCGCCGTTGCCGCCACGGTACTGCTCGGTGGTAACACCCTCAAAAATCTTCTTTGCGGTGACTGCGAATCCTCTGAAATAACCCATTATTCTGCCTCCACGGGGACCGAAACGAGTCCTTCGGCCCTAAGTCGTTCTTGGCGAGCCGTGTTGAGTGCACCGAGAAGCAATAACGTTGCGACCGCTACGATCACCGAGGCTATGCCGAGCACGATGTAGGTATTGGACTGCACCGATGATGTAAAGCTCATGGACTCAGGATTTTGAGCAACCCGAATCCCTCCAAGTATCAACAGCCAAGCGAGCGAGAGCGGGATCAAAAGCTTCCAGCCGAGACTCATCAACTGGTCGTACCGGAAACGAGGCAGGGTGCCACGGAACCAGACGAAGATAAACAGCAGAACAATAAGCTTCGAGAAGAACCAGACGAAACCCCACAGCCAGCCGGGCAAGATTCCAAAGTTGGGGCCTGAAGGACCTCCGAAGAACAACGTGACAACGATTGCCCCCATCGTTACCGTGTTCATGAACTCTGCTAGGAAAAACAAAGCGAAGCGGATAGACGAGTACTCGGTGTGGAACCCACCGACCAGCTCCTGTTCTGCTTCGACAAGGTCAAATGGGGGACGGTTCAGCTCCGCTGTTCCCGCTATGAGGAACACCGCAAAGGGTATAAATCCGGTCACGATAATGTTCCAGTTAGGAACCACACCGAGAAAGCCCTCACCGGCCTGGCGGGCCACGATATCGGTCGTTCGTAAAGACTCGGAAACCAGCAGCACCGAAGCTAGCGACAGGCCGAGCGCAGCCTCGTAGGAAATCGCCTGGGCGGTCGCTCGGACCGAGCCGAGTAGCGGATATTTTGATCCCGAAGACCAGCCAGCAAGCATGATGCCGTAGATTCCTAACGAGCTCATCCCTAGAAAGAAGAGAATTCCGATAGGCACGTCGGCTACTTGAACGAAGGTTTGGCGGCCAAACATTTCGACACGACCATCACCCGAGGAGAAATCGCCAGCGATAGGCACGACGGCGAAGGTTAAGAAAGCTGGGACTAGTGACAGATACGGGGCTAGTTGGAATACAAACCGGTCGGCGCGAGTCGGAATGATGTCCTCTTTGAAAAAAAGTTTGGTGCCATCGGCCAGAGTTTGAAGCAAACCGAAAGGCCCAGCAATGTTAGGACCGAGTCGGTTTTGGAGCCGCCCAACAACCTTGCGCTCGAACCAAACCATAAGCATGACCGAGACCAGCAGGATGCCGAACGCAGCGACTGCTTTGCCGCCTGCAAGCAGCACATCTCCGAGATCTAGTGAGTCTTTCGACTCGAGAAAGTCTGGCATTAGGTATTACCACTTGGCCGAATTTCAATAGCGGTTGTGGACCGGCCCGTTATGAGGGTACGAGCGTCAAACCCGGGTAAACCTACAGCCATCGATGCTGTTGCGGGGTTGACACGAATATCCGGAGCGAAAGGAACTTCGTGGAACTCGTCGCCTACACGAACGATCACGGTGTCACCCACAAAGCGATGCTTTTCGATATCGAGCGGGTTGATTCCGAGCCGGGCCGGGGCAGCCAAATTGGCAAGGCTTGGCGACTCCTGGACCAGCGTGCCCTCATCCCATAGCTTCCGGTTCGCAACGAGCCGGAAATTTGCGATAACGGGCGGAGCTGCGGCGGGCTGTCCAAATTCTATTTTCCAGGTTCGCCCCATCCCCAGTAGGGGGCCGTCGTCCGACGAATTCATTGCTTTCCAGTCGATCGCCCCAAATGCTGCCGACAGACCGTTCAGTTCGGTCTGAAGTTCTTCCAGGGTAGTAAAACCGAGATCGACGCCGAGCGCATCAGCAATCTCAGCCGGGATCATCCAGTCGGGTCGTGCTTGGGTGGGGGGTGTTACTTTTGCTCGTAGCGGACTTAATCTGCCTTCGAGGTTAAGAAATGTGCCATCGACCTCACCGAACATGGCGGCGGGCAAGACAATGTCAGCCAGATCGTTTGTTTCGGTCGAAAGACCATCGACGGCAATGACCGTCTTGACCCGATCGAGAGCGTGCCTCACAAGCTTCTCGTCGACGAAATCTTGCAGTGGGTTGGCGGCGAGAAGCACGAGCGTGTCAATCTCGCCGTACGCTGCGGCACGAAGAATTTCTTGGCACTCCATGCCGTCGAAACCTGGAACACTGGTCCAGCTCGACAGGTCCGCCGACTCTCTTTGATAGCCGCCAGGAACGAACCGCGGAACCAGACCCATTTCCAGCGCTCCATGTATGTTGCCACGGCGCAACGTTGGGAGAAAGCGGATGTCGGCGTCGAGCCGATGCAGGACTCCAATTGCGTCAGAAGTGAAGCGTGGCGACTCAGCCAAGTTACCACGTCCCACGACGACGGTGATCGGACTGGCACCTTCTAGAAGGTCGGCGGCCGCAACGACTTGTTCAACCTGGTCAATCACAAGACCTGTCTCATCGACGACATTAAAGTCGAACTCTCGACCAGCTTGCATCGCTATGGCGGAGGCTATCTGGCCAAGTGAACCAGGACGAACGTCGAAGCGAACAGACGCAAACTCAGAAAGATGCGTGGCCGTAGAATTGAGCTCGATTAACTTGACGCCGTCTTCGGCGACAGCATGTCGGAGGCGAAGGAACAACGAAGGAAGTTCCTCTTTGAGGTCCGCCCCTATCGTAATGACGACACCGCCCGGCGTGCACGCATCGTTGATAGTTGCACGTGGCAAACCCAAGATGACAGGTGCGGGCAGTCCGTCGCCCAGTTGAGCGTCTACGTGGTCGGTGCCGACCACGCCTTTGAGAAGCTTGGCCCACGCATATTGGCCTTCTAGCGGCATCCGAGCGCCACCGATGGCGGCCACTCGTTCCGGCTCAATCTGTAAGGCGGCACCAGCTTTTTTGGCGGCTATATTCCAGCGGGTTGGAGCCAGCAGCCCGGTTTCGGGATCCTTTACCATTGGCTGTTCAATACGGTCGCCTTTGGCGCCGGCTTCGTAGCTGAAACGTTCTTTGTCCGAAAGCCAACTCCAATTGACGGCGTCGCTGTCGACTCCGAGAACTCGTACGATCTCGTTTTGGGATGACTGGAGAACAATTCTTGAGCCCGTCGAGTCCACGGTCGCAGTCGACTCCACCGCTTCAAGATCCCAGGGTCGCGCCTTGAACCGGTAAGGTTCTGCGGTCAACGCCCCGACCGGACAAAGCTGCACTGTGTTACCACTAAAGTAGGAGGAGAACGGGTGGTCGGGAAAGGTATTCACCTGCGTCTCTGAACCACGGTCAATGAAATGAATGAGCGGGTCTCCGGCTACGTCGGATGCAAACCTAGTGCACCTATCGCAGAGGATGCAGCGCTCGCGGTCAAGCTTTACAAGGTCTGAGATTGGGATCGGCTTTTTGAAATGACGTTTTTCTTCGACGAAGCGACTCTCGCCCGGACCAAAAGCGTAGGCGTTGTCTTGCAGAGGACACTCGCCGCCTTTATCGCACACTGGACAGTCGAGCGGATGGTTCGTGAGCAAAAGCTCAAGTACGCCATCTTGCGCTTTTTTGGTCGTTTCTGACTCGGTCTCGACCTTCATCTCCGGGGTCACGGGCAACATGCAGGATGGCTGTAGCGATTTGCCCCGACCCGTGTCGACCTCTACTAGACACATCCGACACATGCCGACCGGCTTCATCCGGTTGTGGTAACAGAAACGAGGAATGTGGACGCCGTTGCGCTCACACGCCTCGATCAGGAGTTCGCCCTCTTCGGCCATCAGCTCCTGGCCGTTTAGCGCGAAAGGGACTCCGGTGATCGCTTCGGTCGGCTCGGCAGCAGTCATTGGGTGCTCGCTTTGATAGCTCGGTTGTGCTCAACGATTTGTGGTCCCTGAGCAATTTTTGCTTCGAATTCGTGGCGGAAGCGGCGAATCGCCGAGGTAATTGGGGCCACCGATGATGGACCCAACGGACAGATTGTTGTTTGTGCGGGCGGAAAAGGCACAGCGGCCAGATTTGCTTGACCGAAAGCAGCGACCGGATACTCACCCGGGCTGATGTTTCGACCAATCTCGAGGAGAAGGTCGATGTCTTCAGGACGACCGTGACCGTCGAGGATCCGTTGCAAGACTTTCTCTTCCCAACTGGTACCTTCTCGACATGGGGTGCATTTGCCGCAAGATTCGCGAGCGAAGAAACGAACGACGCGCAGACACGCCTTGACAATGTCTGTGGTCTCGTCCATTACGACGATGGCACCGGAGCCAAGCATTGAGCCCGCTTCGCCACAATCCTTACCCTCGAGCTTGACATCGAGCTGGTCTTCGAAGAACCAGGGCGCTGAGGCCCCGCCGGGAATAAAGGCTTTGAGGCTGTGACCGTTGCGAATGCCCTGGCAATAGTTGTCGCCGTAAAATAACTCACGGAAGCTAACGACACCTTGGGGCACCTCGTATACGCCCGGCCGGTTAACGTGGCCACTTATGGCAAGCATGCGTGTTCCGGGCGACGCTTCAGAACCATACCCTTTGTATGCCTGCGCACCATTCGAAATGATCCAAGGCAGATTGGCTAGCGTCTCGACGTTGTTGACTATCGTGGGCTGGTGGTACAGCCCTTTGGCGGCCGGGAAGAAAGGTGGTTTAAGTCGGGGCATACCTCGGTTGCCTTCGAGACTTTCGATGAGAGCGGTCTCTTCACCAACGATATATGCGCCGGCCCCCCAGTGCAGGACAACATCGATACTGACGTCGCTGTTGAGAATATTCTTGCCAGCGAGGCCAGAGTTGTAGGCTTCGTTTAGTGCAACCCCGATGCGCTCTTGGGCCTCGGCCATTTCGCCTCGTACATACAGAAAGCATGTATTCAGGCCGAGTGCGTAGCAAGTTATGAGGCAACCTTCGATGAGCTGGTGTGGGTCGCGCTCCATCAGAAGGCGATCTTTGTAGGTGCCCGGTTCCGATTCGTCGCCGTTGACGACCAGGTAACGTGGCCAGATGGGCGGCATGAAGCCCCACTTGACACCAGCCGGAAATCCTGCGCCGCCGCGGCCCAGAAGAACAGCTTCTTTAACCTCTGCGGCAACATCGGCTGGCGTCATTTCAAAGGCTCTTCGCAGACCTTTGTAGCCACCGGTTGCGAGCGAGCGCTCCAGGGTGTGGCTATCGGGGTATTCGAAACGGCTCGATACGATCTTCGGGCCTGCGTTGTTCACATACCCGGGGGCATGCTCGATAAACTGATTGGTTGTCATCTAAGCGTTCTTCTCTGCGGTTTCGGGAGGCAGGCGCCGGGCAAACCATTCGGGTCTGGTGGTGTCTTCCGGCGGATCAATGCCAGCCAGATTTGCGGCCGGAATGTGTTGTCGCTGGGCTGCTAAGGCGCCATGAGCTGGGATGTTGTGGGTGTTTTGGGTCCGAAGGTCCTCGACCATGGCGTCAAAGTCGGTGTTGCTGAGCCGGTATTTATAGCGGTAGTTCACTTGCAAACAAGGTGCTTCAGTACAGGCGGCAATGCACTCGACGTCTTCGAGCGTGAAGAAACCATCGTCGGTTGTGCCACCTGGGCGGATGCCGAGTGTCTGCTCGGCGTGGTGGAGAAGCTCTTCACCGCCCATCAGTTGGCAGGAAATGTTGGTACAGATGTTGATCATGTAGCGACCGACGGGTTCCCGCTTAAACATCTCGTAGAACGAACAAGTTCCAAGGACCTCTGCGGGCGTTACCCCGACTAGCTCGGCCAGGTGTTCCATTGCGTCGTCGGCGACATAGCCGTCTTGTTCTTGGGCTAAATGGAGAAGCGGGATGAGGGCTGACTTCGGCTTGGGGTAGCGGGAGATAATTTCGCCCGCCAGTTCGGCGTTTTCGGGACTGAGTCGGCTCACCTATCTACCTCTCCTAGGATGGGGTCGACGCTTGAAATAATCGCTACCGCATCGGCGAGCTGAGAACCCGCCAACATATGCGACATGCACTGCAAATTATAAAAGCTTGGGCCTCGAATGTGCATCCGATACGGCTTGGCGCTGCCGTCGGAAACGATATAACAACCCAGCTCACCTCGAGGCGATTCGACGGCTGCGTAGGCTTCGCCGACCGGGACCTTAAAGCCCTCGGTGAAGATCTTGAAGTGGTGAATGAGGGCTTCCATCGACTCGTCAATTCGGCCGCGCGGCGGTGGCGTCACCTTCGTATCTTGAACCCTGTAGTCTCCGGTAGGCATCTTTTCGACGATTTGATGCACTAACTCGATCGACTCGCGGATTTCGTTGAGGCGGATGGCGTAGCGGTCGAATGCATCACCGAAGCTTCCCACGACGACCTCGAAGTCGAGCTCATCGTATGCCAGGTACGGCATGTCGGCACGCAGATCCCAAGGAACCCCGGTCGAACGCAAAATTGGGCCGGTGCAAGAAAGCGCAACCGCCTCTTGGGGCGTAAGGGTGCCGACCCCTTGAAGTCGTTCACGCCAAATGGGTTGACCCGTCATTAGGATGTCGTACTCGTCGAGCCGTGGTGGCAGCATCTCTAGCAAATCGAGGACGTCCTCTTCCCAGCCGTCGTGCAGGTCCGCCGCAACACCGCCGGGGCGAATGTAGTTGTGGTTCATCCGGAGTCCGGTGACTTTCTGGAAGAAGCGGAGAACTTGTTCCCGCTCACGCCAGCCGTAGATCATCATAGAGACAGCGCCGAGGTCCATCCCGTTGGTCGCCATGAAAAGTAAGTGGGACGAAATCCGGTTGAGTTCGGTCATTAACATCCGAATCCAGACCGCTCGTGGCGGAACTTCGATCCCGATAAGTTCTTCGACAGCTAGAGAGAACGCTAACTCGCTAAACAACGGTGAAGCGTAGTCCATGCGGGTAACGTTGGTTGCGCCCTGCAGATACGTCAGGCTTTCGCCAGTTTTTTCCATTCCCGTATGCAGATAACCAATGATCGGCTTCGAGCGCAGAACGTTCTCGCCGTCCATCTCCAACATGAGACGCAAGACACCGTGGGTCGATGGGTGAGCAGGGCCCATGTTGACCAGCATGGTTTGTTCGTTCTCTGGGGTAGACGGCTCGGTGTCGGCCAGTTCTGCAGCTCTGACTTCGGACATCCGCAGAACAGCACCCCGCCTCGGGATGCTACCCAACTGATCGGTTGGGACGCTTGTCGGGTCAGCGGACGTTGCAGTCCGACGGGGTGAACCGGGCGACGGTCGCTCTGGAGGTCGGTTGGTGAGAGTCATGTCGGCTCGGGCTCGCTATCTTCAGTCTTCGACCTTGGCGCCTTGAATTGGACGGGTATACCACCGATTGCGTAGTCCTTGCGGAGTGGATGGCCTTGCCAAGTTTCGGGCATGAGAATTCGCGATAGATCGGGGTGACCTTCGAACTCCACACCGTAGAGGTCATAGACTTCACGCTCTGCGTAGTCGACACCGGGGAAGATGTTGTAGAGCGAAGCAAGTACCGGGTTGGTTTCCGGAACTTGCACTCTCGCTTGGAGCCGCTGACGTCGCCTGTGGGAAACAAAGGTTGCGATAACTTCAAATCGTTCAGGAAGAACCCCGGCGGGGAGGTCGCGCTCTGACGGATATGTATCGTAGTCGACTGCTGTCAGGTCGAGGCACATATTCCAACCGTCGACTAAGAGGTCTGAGGCTAGGTCGTACCAGTGGCCCCTTGCCGGGTACAGCACTCGCATGTTCCCTTGTAGGGTTTCGGTCGTGCCGTAAGTTGTTGCGGCTGGCTCGACTCCAACGGGTCCGCCGATAGGCGCCACTCTTTCAGTTTCAGGGAACTGTGCGCTCATCTGTTTCTCGACACCGTCTTTAAGTCGGAGATTCCTTGGCCGTCGAGTTGTTCGATTGTGATGTTGGCCCCGGCACCTGTTTCGTGGCGACGGCGTAGCAACTCACCCGTCTCGATCTGAGTGTGTAATGTATTTATGGCGTGGAGTAGGGTTTCGGGACCGGGCGGGCAGCCTGGAGCGTAGACGTCGACGGGGACGATCTGATCGACGCCCTGCACGATTGCGTAGTTGTTAAACATGCCACCGCTCGAGGCGCAAACGCCCATAGAGATAACCCATTTTGGTTCCATCATCTGGTCATAAATTTGCCGCAGTACGGGTGCCATTTTCTGACTTACCCTGCCGGCCACGATCATGACGTCGGCTTGGCGTGGCGAAGCCCGGAACACTTCCATGCCGTATCGGGCAATGTCGTAGTGCGAACCGCCCGTGGCCATCATCTCGATGGCGCAGCAAGCCAGACCAAAGGTGGCCGGCCACGATGACCGGGCTCTCGACCAGTTAACTAACTTCTCCAAAGGAGCGGTCACGAAGTTGTGTTCGAGCCGCTCAACACCTGTATCGGTGGCTGTTCTTGCGAGTCCCATTTAGACGGCAATCTCTTCCCGAGAAGTTTCGGCTTCTCTTGTGGTCGGCTCCGCTCGGATTGCTTCACTGGCTCGGCCCTCGAGGCCAACTTTACGGATTGTGGAGTTGGTAGTACGACTGGCCGAGCGTGCCGGGTTCTGACGACGGGATACCTGAATTGGTCCCCAGTCCAGGGCGCCTTGAGCAATCAAGTATAAGAATGACTCAAAGACTAAAGCCGAGAAAAGTAGTATCGCCAGAAGGCCGAACAGGCCTAGGGAACTGTGTGCCACCGCCCATGGGTAGAGAAAGACTATTTCGATATCGAAAATTACGAACAGCATCGCAACGAGGTAGAAACGTACTGGGAAGCGTTCCGGCGGTTCGCGTCCAGGAATAATGCCGCACTCGTAGGGTGCGTACTTTTCCACTGTCGGACTATTCGGGGCGAGTAGTTTCGACGCTACAAATGAAAGCGCTGCGAAGAGAGCAGCCAAGATGGCTAAGACGAGGATGGGTAAGTATTGAGTCATCTGGTTCCTCCTTTAGGCGTTCGTGTATTTATGTGTGGTCCGGCGGTATGAAGCCGCTTACGCAGCCGAAGCGAGGACTTCTGCTTCGCGGCGGTCGCGATTGTGTAAGGCCAACGCACAGGCGGCGAATAAAGCACCACTGGCGATGGTGAAGACTACCGGAACAAACCGGAGCCCACTTATAAACGATGGGAACGGCCCTCCCCTATCTAGTTTCATGATCACGGTGACAAGCTGGGCATCGGCGTCAGCTTTGGCCACGGGTGGGGCCTGCCCGGGAAGTGTCGGCTGTTCCACCGTGGAACGCACCTGAATCGCCATGTACTTATCCGGATGCTTGATCTGAAGGCTGGTTTTGATTTTGTGCCAAGCTTGGCCGGCAAGGCTTGCGTTTTCGGGCTGAGAGGCTTTGCCCCCAAACCCGAAGCCGCCGAACTGCAGGGGGACATACTCACCCGAGTCAAAGATCTCATTTTCGACCAGGAAACCATCTGCGGCGGCCTGGGCCTCTCCCCTTAACGCGTTGGAGGTTATGAGATAGTCCCATTCGCCAAGATCAACGTCGCTACTTTCTACCCTCTGGAGAGCAGCTACCTGAGCTTCGTCGGGGTCGTCGATCCCGGCGACTTCTATCGTCTGGTTTGCCAGCTGCTGAGCTGGTTCGATCTCGGAGAAAAGAAGCCCATCATCGGTATCGTCAGCGTCGTCGATGTTGATTTCCGCTAGCTCCCATTGTGGGGTCGGTCCGACCCAACCGATGCCGTAGACGCTCCAGATCCCACCCATCAAGACCATCCAGCCGAACAAGCCAGCCAATGAAAGCAACATGCCCTGTCTTGCACCGGTATTGGTGGCTACTAGAAGATAGGTACCGCCGATAAGCACCACCACGGCTACGAGAACTGAAAGCAGCCCCCTAAAGAAGGGGTCGAACCCAATACCTTCGGTGAACGCCAGGGTTGCGATTTCATTTAGCATCTAGAGACCTCGTTCGTAATCGACGACAGCCTGGATGAGTTCCGGTGGCAGCGACGAACCAAAGCCGGGCATGAGACCAGCGGCGCTCTGACCACCAGTTCCGTAACCAACGCCTTTCTCAGCGCCGTTGTAGATGAACTCGTAGTGAGAAGTACTCGTTCGCTCCGGCATTTCGGTTATCGTGCAGCCGTCGACGATCCGGTTGTCTGACAGTTGTAAGGCGTTTTCAGTCAGTCCAGGAGACTCAAGAGTCAGTTCTGGAGGGTCTTCGAAGCCGCCGGACTCTTTTTCGACAACTCGCTCGGTCGGCGCAAACGGATACGCAGGACCCGACTCTGGCTGCCACAGCTCAGACTTGTAACTGCAATCGGCGATGTCACCCTCGTTGTCGGCGGTCTTGAGGATGATGTACTCACCTCCGTCTTCGGCTACCGGAGCACCTTGGTCGTTGAGTCGGATGACCTCACCTGCGGAGGAAAGGACAAACTCACCGTCTTCGTCGTTGAGCCCGCCGAGCGGCGCCCACATGTCGGTCAGTGGGCTGACCAGACCCTCCTGATTGTCCGTAGGACGGACGGTCTCAACCAGATCGGGCTGGTTCTGCTCGACTACTCGCAGCGGAGGCAGCTTCCAAGCGTCGTCCGGAAAGCGTTCTTTTAATGATTCGCCACACAGGTTAAAGCCAATGCCCGACGGATTACCACCACCGCAACCGGCGACCTCGGGGGCTAATACGTCGGGCACCGTCGTGGTGCCCAGCGACCAGCCGGAAGTGTGGCAGCGACCGCACGAAAGTGAGCCTGCATGAAATGAGGACTCGAGGCCGAGGTTAAATACAGCTTCGCCGATAGTCGCAAACTCGTTGTCTTCGATCGAACGAAGGACCTCTTCTCGAATTTCAGCCTTTAGATCTTCTGCACTCTCACGGGCTTCGACACTTTCTTCGTCTTCCGGGTTGTTGTCGTCGCCGCCTGCGGCAGCAATCTCAACATCGTCCAGGCTTTGAACCTGGATCGACTCTAAGTAGGAAAGAATCGTACCTATCTGTTGCGTCGTCAGAGGTCCACCACCGGGGGTTCCCCATGCCGCCATCGGCGAGCCAGGGCGACCATAATTTAAGATGTAACGAACCTCGTCCTGGTCGTATCGAAGCAACACGTTGTTAAGGCGAGGTGCCTGCCATGAAGCATTAGCTACAAAGTTGCCGTCGCCATCCTGGAGAACATAGGGCGCAGCTCCGCCCGAGCCACCCGCTGCGTGACACGATGAGCAGTTCGAGCTGTAGGTTGCCTCGCCCTCGGATTCAAAACGTTCGGTGAAGGCGCCGATGGCGCCTTCTTGGCGTCCGGGTTCGGCTAGCCAATAGAACGGTAGAGCGAGCGCTAAGAGAACGAGCATGCCAAGCGCAAAACCTAGGGAGCGATCGAGCTTGGTCCCTTCGAGTTCCTCATCTTTGAGATACGGCTTTTTGTTCGCCGCAAGCTCTATCTCGTTGCCTAGCTCGGGTCTTGCTTTCACCATGTTTCGAACGAACATGGCGATGAAACCAATAAATACTATTGCTGCCACCACGAGGCCGATTGCCCGGAAGTCTGTGGCCAAAATTATAGATTGTGTCATTAGTGTCCACCTGCACCGAGGCAGTGGGGTCCTTCCGCTTCTTGTCCGGTTGTGTTAGTCCCGATTGGTGGGCCTTGAATAACAACACCCGTGTTGACTTGGAGTTCTTGGGCCGCCGAGACGGTCATTGGGAAGCGGTCCATTCCACGAGGTGCAGGACCGGCTTTCTTCTCGCCCACACGGTTGTATTGAGAACCGTGACATGGACACTCAAACCATTGTGAGGTCGCACATTCGGGCACTCGGCAGCCGAGGTGGGGACACGTCTGGTACAGGGCTACTACGCCAGCGGCGAGGCCCTCTTCAACCTGCGGGTAAAAGCTGTAAGCACTGGACGCTTTCGCTACGGCACTGGCCGGGTACTCGGTAACCCACATGCGACCCTGCGGCACATAGAGGAATCCGCCACCGGCTTTAATGCTAGCTTTCACATCACTTAGGCGCCCTACGTTGATGACGCTGCCAAATCCTGTTTGTGCGCCTGGCCATAAGAACCCGATGATTGCAACACCGAAGGCTGCCAGCGAGAAGCCACCGACGCCGAGAATGGCTCGGTTCAAAAACTGGCGACGAGCAACACCAATGGTCTCAGCATCCGGCGGTATGTACATCGCTGGCGGTCCTGGTTCGGCGGGCACGAGAGTCCCGGGAGCGCCGCCGACGGCTGATTTCTCGATGGCCTTACTAGACATCGTCGCCACCGAAGCCGATACCAACTCTTTTGGTGGCGCTTCGGTCATCTGTCCGAAAGCAGCATTATTGTCACGCCGACGGAGGGTGACGGCGACGCCAATGACTGCGAGCGCTGCCAGAACAACTATTCCTATTATGAGGCTTGTAGGCATATGCTATCCAATCTCTACAGGTCGAAGAAGATGCCTTCAACCCAGGGAAATACAAATTGAAATCCAGGGCCGCGGAAGAAAGAACCGATAATTACGAGGACCGCCCAGAACATCAGGAAGATCGTGAAGATCGAGACCGCAAACTTGCGACTCTCCGGTCGGTTGCTCGGGTTTCGGTCGATGTAGGGGGAGAAGGCCAGCAGGGCCAGGCCGATACCGGGGATGGTTACACCAGCAACCATCGGGTGGAACATTGTTAACAATTCTTGCAAGCCCAAGAAGTACCAAGGCGCCTTGGATGGATTTGGGGTTGCATTTACATCGGCAAGACGCAAGAGAGGTGCATTAACAAATATAGAAAAGAGCGTGAGGAAGGCGGTACAAAATAGGGTTGCGCCCAATTCAACGACAAGAAGGTGAGGCCAGGTATGGACTTTGTCCATTGGTTTCGCCTTGATGTCCTGGATGGAACCCGACTTTACGACGGTGAGTAGTCGTTGTGTGTGGCCTGCGGGACCGGTCATATTTGGCATTGCGGTGGCTGCAGCCGCAACACTTACAGCTGCCGGCGCCGCAGTTGCGACAGCGGTACCCCCGCCCTGCTCAGCCGTCTCAGCAGAAGACTTCGTCTTCGCCGATTTCGATCGTGCGAGAAGATGTGCCGGAATGCCGCTAGCCGCAGCTGCACCGTCATCAGCTGTGCTGCCTTCGGTAGCGACTGCGTCGGCTGGCGCCGCAGTGGTTGCGTCGCCTTCGGCCTTCTTACGGGCCTCTTCAGCTCGTTTACGTAGATGTTCGGGGATCTCAGTCATGGTTCCTCTTTACAGCGGCCCGGAAATTCCGCCGTCTTTGCGAACCCGCCAGAAATGGATGCCCATGAAAATGACGGTTACGAACGGGACGAATAAAACGTGGAGCACGTACCATCGGAGCAATGTGTTTGTGCCGATGACTGAGCCCCCTAGCAGTACAAACTTGACTTGGTCTCCAAAGACAGGGGTGTAACCCATCATATTGGTACCCACGGTCACCGCCCATAGCGCTAACTGGTCCCAAGGTAAGAGATAGCCGGTAAACGAAAGCAGCAACGTGAGCGTCAACAAGATGACGCCGATAACCCAGTTGAACTCTCGCGGCGCCTTGTAGGCGCCGTGGTAGAAGACTCGCGCCATGTGAAGGAACACCGATATCACCATAAGGTGCGCCGCCCATCGGTGCATGTTGCGGACCAACAACCCGAAGGCCACCTGCGTCTGCAATTCGTAAATGTTGTCCCAAGCTTCAGCTGCAGTCGGCCGATAGAAAAACATTAGAAAAATGCCGGTGACGGTCAACAGAATAAATAGAAAGAAGCTGAGGCCACCAAGACAGAGTGTGTAAGAGACCTTGACGGCATGACGCTTCACCTTCACGGGGTGAAGGTGATAGAGAACACTATTCATGATCACATACGAACGGTTTCGAGGGCTATCGGTGTAACCCTTTCGAAAAACTGAGCCAGGTCTGAAGATGGAGCTCCACGCTTGCGAACCCTGAACGTTGTCCGTTAGCTGACCAAGCTGAGACGACACTCGCTCCGCTAAGCCTGGCTTGTCTTCAATCGACTTTGCCATGAATCTTTCCTACTGTTCTCGAACGAATAAATTTACTAATACTAGAATCATATGTTTCTAAACCTAGGCGAGCCGCATCCCGTAGCCATAACCGTGAGACGGAGTTCTTTGGTGCATGTCGCCGGTCGGGTTCGGATCCATGACCTTGCCTAAGATTATTACCCCTGTCGGGCAGCGATCCACGCAGAGGGCACAACGAGTGCAGACATCGTCGTCGATCGTGAAAATAAAAGCATCGTTTGGGTCGTCACCTGGCTTGGCGACGCCGTACGCTTCCTCCACCACGTTAGTGGGTTGCATGTGAATACATTTCCAGGGGCAGATGTCGACACAACCATCACAGACGATGCATTCGGACTGATCGATGTGGATAAATTGCTTGGGCTTGACGGCCCGTGCGAGATAATCGGCGTCGACCTCCATCAAGAGGTAATCTGTACGGAATTCGGGAAGTGGTGGATTGGCGTCGGTCGTGACCATAGTGTTAACCCTGCTTCACAAGAGGTCGACCGTACGTGCTTTTGTCGATCTCGAGTTCTATCGATTTTCCATCCTTAGCTCGCTGAGCACGCTTTTGCCAGAAAGCCCAGAGCAGTATCTGCGCCACCAAAAATATTACATAGAGAACGGCCGCAATAATGTCGGACACGATACGCAGTGTGATGTCGAACGGGAAGTGACCGTTTTCGCTCTTTGGTTGAAGAATGTTACCCCAACCGTAGACAATTTTGTCAGCCCGGAAACCCCACTCATTCTCGGCCAAGGTAAGCCACTGATGGGGGACGATGCCGTAAACCAGGAAACCGAGTAGAAATACGTAGGCAGACCCGACCATAGCTTCGCCCCAAGTAAAGGGAGCATCGACGGCCCGGCGCTTGGAATACGCAAAGATGCCGAAGGTCATCAAGATCGATACCAATATCGACGTAACCAATCCGGCCACAAATGTCTCCTGTTTGTATGCGTTATTCTTGCTTGCAATCGAATGCGAGGCGCACTTGCACTACCGCTCATTCAGCACTGTAGATCGAAATATATCTACCTGCGCAAAGCCAAATGTTCCTAAACTACGCTAGCTGCAAGTTTGTGAACTCATGCACAAATCGTACTAGAGCAGGCGTAAATGCATCCAATCGAAGCATAGGAAAGATCCTAGTGCACGTGTCGCAACTTCTAAGCACCGCTGAAGTATTTAAGACAAACTGAACAAGCGGGGCTTTCAGCTGGACAGATGGCCAGCGTGAAGCGCGAATTATAGTCCGAGACACTACCCCTGGTGTGAAGTTACAAAGCAATGTGACTTCATACGATCAAGTCAAAGTCCATCTAGTCGCCTAGACTAGGACGACGTAGTTAACCCTGTGCGGAGCAAACGTTGACCGAAATCCCCGAACATCTCTTAAAGCGTAGCAAGGCTGCTAAGACCGGCGACAAGGCCAGCGCGAGCGACCCCGCCATAACACCCTCACCCGACGCAACAGCGGACAAGGCTCTTGAAGCTTCGAAGGCGAGCGCTCCTGCCGCTCCCGCCAAAGAGTTTCCTAACCTCGACCCCGAACCAGCCCCTCCCGAGCCCGATGCTCCCTTTATTGCTGCAGCGAAGATTCGCAAAAAAATTCCAGTATGGGTGCTACCTGTCATAGCCGCCCTCCCCCTGTGGGCTTTCTCCTACGCCGGAACAATGCAGGAACAGCCGACCGAAGATGTTGTAGCTATCGAATCAGAATTATTTTATGCGTCCAAAGGTTGTTCTGGCTGCCACGGTGGCGGTGGCGGCGGCGGAACCGGCTACCAGCTGTCTGACGGCGAGGTTCTTCAGACATTCCCAGAAGTCGCTGACATGATGGTACACATTGCTAGAGGTTCTGTCGCCATAAATGGTGAAGAGTACGGGGCAACCCGGGCGGACGGCCAGAGACGAGTTTCCGGGGCACGAGGCAGTGGGGCTATGCCCGCTCAGATCAATCAAGTAAGTATGATCGAACTCGAGCTCTTGGTCTACCACGAAAGGCATACGCTTTCCGGCGAAGACTCCGAATCTGAAGAGTATCAAGCTTGGCTTGAACGGATGGAAGCCGATTGGGAAGATGGTGGCGCTGACGCAGCTCCTATCACCGAAGACGATCTTGAAAACTTGCTTGCTTGCGCCGATCCCGAAATGACTCCTGGAGCGACAGGCGAAGGCGCCCCCGACGGAGAAATTTGTCCCGGGCCCCAGGCGAGCATGGCAGAAGCTAGCGCATAACTGTAGGCCTACGGGCCTCAAGCCCTACATGATCAAGTTAAACGGTTTAGAAGTCTTAGGTTTGTAACCCCAGAGTTCGATTATCCCCCTTAGCGCTCACGCCCTGGGGGTACAAATTGGTCACAATACGGAACCTAGCCGCTGTCACAACAGCCGTCTTTTTTCTAAACTTCATGGTTCTCGCAGCCCCGCCGAGTTCCGCGGCCGACTTCGCACAGAGTCACACACCTCGACCCCAGTTTGTCCTGAGTGAGCCCGTTGTCGAGTTAGCACCAAACGCCAACCCAAACGACCCCGCAGTCCAACAAGAGGTCGACAAGCTCACCGATGATCTCACTGAACGACTCATCGAGGAAGCGAACACACCGGTCGAGACTCCAAACAACGACTATCGGGCGTCGGTTACTTCAGCTGGATTTTCCCTTCGCTATAACACCAGCGACGGCGGCACGACACCGTCTCAAGGTGTTCAAACGGTGCTCCAACGAGCGCTTAACACCTGGGCGACTGCATTAGACACCAGTTCGGGGCCGATCGTCGTCGACGTCACCTGGAAAAACTTTGGCAGTACGAACGTAATTGGCTCGGCGGGCCCGGCTGGCCTCTATAACGGACCAGATGGTCTTATCCCGGCTGCGCTGTGGAATACTATAAATAACTCCGACGTTAACGGCGCTACACCTGAAGTCTTCGTCGAACTGAACTCCCGAGGAAACTGGCATGCGGGCAGCGGCAAACCCGCCCGAGGCCAGCTCGACCTCCATTCCGTGATGCTGCACGAACTCGCCCACGGTTTAGGGTTTCTCGGTCTCGGAACGCCCCGAAACCCCACGAAGGCAACTACCTCGTACGATCGACACGTAACGTACGGCGATGCCCCGTACCAACAAAGCCGCAACCCTTTCGAAGCTCTCGTTTCGAATAGACTCAATGTCGGCCTAAGCGACACCGACCAATACCGGGTTTACGCTCCCCAAACGTGGCGCCATGGTTCGAGCCTGTCACACTTCGACGAGGAGTCATATCCCCCTGAGAACGCTGGGGCATTAATGACACCAAGCATCTTCTCAGGCGATATCCACCGCGAACTGGACGGCCCCGTCCTCGGTGTAATGTCGCAAATCGGCTGGCCCCTAGATGCCCCCTTAGTCACCCCCTCGATTGTGTCCGTCAACGCCACCGCCGACCCAACCGTTTTGGACTGGGACAGCAACTACGAGAGTTATGGATATGTGCCGGACAAGTTTCGCACCGAGGTTTTCGCCGGACGCACTCGCATCGCCTCAAAAGATGTTCCTGCATCGATCACCAAAACAACTTTTCGAGGCTTGCCGTCAGGAAACTTGACCTTTCGAGTAACCCCAATCGACTACATTTCAGCAAAAAAGGAGGTACGCGGCACGTCTAGCAGCGTAAACGCAAGGACCAGCGGGGCACCCAAAGCCGTCGATTTCGTCGACGTCGACGGAACAGGAGCTAGAAAAACAGTGACCTGGCCGTCGTCAGGTCCCGATACAGACTCTTACCTCGTTCAGAAGTCGAAGAACGGTTCGTCTTGGACATCGATTGCGACAACCGGCCGCACTGCTGTGAGTCACACGTTCAGTCCAGGCACCTATCAGGTTCGTGTCATCGCCCGAAACTCCTTCGGCCAGAGCTCCCCTAACCGATCCATTCCGGTACCAATAGGCTCAGACTTTGTTAGGCCAGTTCCCCTCGACCATAGGATCCAACGCCTATACGAGGCGAGCTTCTCAAGGTATCCAGACAGAAGTGGTTTAACTAGCTGGCGACTGCAGCATGCCAAAGGAAAGTCTCTAACCTCGATCGCTGACGGGTTTACCAACAGCGCCGAGTTTCTGGAAACGTACGGCGCCTTAGACAATGCAGAATTTGTTGAGTTGCTTTACAAGAATGTCTTCGGGAGACGTCTCGACGCAGTTGGGCGTGAGACCTGGGTCAGCCTACTGAACCGGGGTGGCTCTCGAGGCCAGGTTTTGGTCGGTCTGGGCAACTCGGCAGAATTTGTTAAAAGAACCAATACGGTAGCCGCCGGTTCGTCGGCCGAGGGCAACATTTACCGTCTCTACGTTTCCTACTTCAACCGCTTTCCGGATTCGAAAGGTTTCGAAAGCTGGGTGCAGCAGCGGAGCCGCGGAGCCTCACTGACCTCAATCTCGGCCCAATTCGCCCGGTCTAGTGAGTTCCAGCAGACCTACGGATCTTTAAGTAATACCGAATTTGTAGAGCTCCTTTACCAGAATGTGCTGGCTCGAAATGCGGACTCCGGAGGGCGTTCTGAGTGGGTTAGACAACTTGACAGCGGCACCAGTAGAGGGGTCGTAATGCTTGGGTTTAGCGAGTCTGCCGAACTGATCTTGGCGACTGGTTCGACGCCCTAATCGCCCTAGCCTAGTTCGTTCAGGCGGCAGCGACCTCCTGGGCGGCTTCGGTAGCGATCTCGATAGTCTGAGCAATATCGTCGGCACTGTGCGCTAGTGACGGGAACATAACTTCGAACGGACCTGGCGCCAAAGCTACCCCGCGATTACGCATTGCGTGGAAAAATTTGGGGAACAGCGGCGATGCCCCGGCACGACGACTGTCGTCGTAGTTCCGTACCGTTTGCTCGCTAAAGAAGAGACCAACCAGCGCTCCACAATAAGGGACCTGCACAGCCAGGCCCGCCTCAGCTAGGGCATGTTCGAGTCCATCGGCGAGGGCCTTGGCCTTTTGCTCCAGGAGGTTGTATGCGGCTTCGTCGAGTTGTTGGAGTGCAGCTAAACCAGCGGCGGTTGCCAAAGGGTTGCCCGACAAAGTACCGCCCTGGTAGACGTCGCCCTCAGGAGCAATATTACTCATAACTTCGGCACTGCCCGCAAACGCACCTACGGGTAGTCCACCGCCGATCACTTTACCGAATGCCCACACATCGGGCTGAACTCCCGACCATTCTGCGGCACCTCCGGAGCCTAACCGAAACCCCGTAATAACCTCGTCGAACAGCAGCAGCGCCCCAACGCGATCACATTCGGTTCGTAGCCCTTCGAGAAAGCCCGGTTCTGGTTCAACTAGGCCCATGTTGGCCGCAACCGGTTCGACTGCCACAACCGCTACCGAGTGATCTAGGGTCGGCACAGTGTTGTAGTCAAACACCAGCGTATCGGCCACCGCTGCGGCTGGGACGCCGGGCGAACCCACGATCCTCTGATTCGCTACTCCCGACCCACCCGCCACGAGGAGCGAGTCGACATGACCGTGGTAGCAGCCAGCAAACTTTACTACCTTGTTGCGTTTAGTAGCTCCTCGCGCAAGTCGAATCGCCGACATCGCCGCTTCGGTACCCGACGACGTCATCCGGGTTTTCTCAACTCCAGGCACACGACTGGCGATCAACTCGGCCAGTTCGACTTCTCGAAGCGTGGTAGCACCGAAGGTGGTGCCTTTACTCGCAGCCTCTTGGACTGCTGCTACAACAGCCGGGTTGGCATGGCCAAGAATCGAGGCACCGTAGCTTTGCACGTAGTCGATGTAGATGTTTCCCTCGACGTCGGTGATGCGCGAACCCTTAGCACTGGCAACGCCATGTGGTATTCCCCCAACCGATAAGAACGCTCGAACTGGCGAGTTGACACCGCCGACGAGCACCTGGCTAGCCCGCTTGTGTAGGGCCGCATTAGTTAGTTCGGCAATATTTAAAGAAGGCGGCTCGGACGCAGAAAACGAGTCTCGTGTGTTCATTCCCAATAGTGTGCCTCAAAGCTTCACCCCCATCGACCAGATTGCCGCAAATTTCTTTGCGCTCCGGGTTCTACCTTCGTGCCGAGTGAAGCCGGTGGGCGCAAAATATAGGCCGGTTCGACTATGCCGCACAGCCTCTTGCAATTAGCGGACTACGGAGAGACCAACTAGCATATTCTTCGACGTTTAGATAGCCGTCGCCGTCTAGATCAGCGCCCGCATCTTTTTTACCCACAACGAGGCCGTTGGCGGTCTCCCAGGCATCCCCCATACCATCGTTGTCGGTGTCAAAGTTGACTGGATGACTAGTCGACTCGTAGTAGCCTTTGTCATTCTTCCAGTGCCGCCCACCGTCGCCGTCTGAAATTAGCGGGTCCCCGAAGGAACCGATACCGGCCTCGCCAGTCCCGTTTTGACCTTCGTTAAAGATTCTGGCTAGGTTTGCATCTCTATGTGCGGGCCCGACGCAGTCAGCGTCATACTGCCAGCGTTCCACCGTCGGCTTGAAGCCGTTTGGACTGCCCTGAAGCGTAGGAGCATCTTTCGAAACACCTTTTTCCGTCACCAACTCGTTGCGAAAGGACTTTATGTTTTTGCCCGTAACGCCCCAACCGTCTCCATCACTGTTCGGACCGCGCTTCACTGCGTTGTCGAACACGTAGCCATCCGACGAACCACCCCAAAAATCAAAACCCTTCTTTACGGCGTTGTAGGTCATGTTGCCACCGATCTCAAACTGAGTCACTCCACGCATGATCGGGTTACGAAAGCCGTTGTGGGCCATGTAATTGCCTAGCATTCCGACGTCGTGGATAGAACCCTTGGTGGTTGAGTTGAAGCCCATACCCATGGCGTGGTAGTACGATGCTTTGCGGTGATTGTATTCGCTAGATTTACGATCCAGCACGCACCAGCTCTCATGGTGCGAACTGCAACCATCAGCCTCAGCCGAGATAGTCTCTTGAAGAGTCACGTTATAAATTTCGCCCTTCGCATTCTTGGGGGTAAAGAGGTGATTGTCGTCGGTTTGGTTAATGGACGCAATATTCGAATAAAAGAGGTCGTGTGTGTCCGACTCTGTCGCCGTAGCAGACACGCCTCTTCCAGAAGAGGAACTGCCACTTGGCGAAGTTGGCATGGCCTTGCCTGATGGGTCCGAGCCGAGGATTTGGAAACTTTGCAGAAGTACGTTGTTCGTGTGTTTGACCGTGAGCTGGAGTGCGGATAAGTTGACCCCCGGAGCTGGAGCCGTTTGGCCGTACACCGACAGATCCCCATTTTCGATCTGTATCACCCCGTCGTCGCCGCAATTAAACTGACCGCCGACGCTGAAGACAACGATGCGCGCGCTAGACGGAGCGTCTCCTGTGCCTTCCAGCGCCTCTCGGATAGACATTTTTCCGTCACCTTTCTTGGCGTCGCACGAAAGCGTGTTCACTGTCAGAACCTGCCCACCGCGTCCGCCGGTAACATTTTGGCCTGGACCGTAAGCGCCTGGAAATGCTCGTACCGAACGATCGTCGAGGTCGCCCTTGGTAGAAACGTTCCTCATGCCATCGTTTAGATCAGCGCCGAGTACGGGAATTATGGGCTCTACTAGAGGAATATTCGTATCGACCCCGCAAACATCCAGAAGGTTCGATTCTTCGATATCGCAAACGACTGCGGGACCAGCTTGAACAGCTTGAACAGCTGCGGCTCCCTCCTCGTTCGAAGACAGTGGCGCGCTACGCACCTCGCTGTCGGAGTGAGGCTGCTCGGAGGCGACAGCGACCGCACCCACCGAGAAAAGTGCGACCCCCGTTACAAACGCTACTAAGGCCGGTAAGACCTTGGACCTAAACATTTTAGAGAACGCGTGAGGAGAATGACCCAAATCTTTGAAGAGCATATAAAATTTCGCCTTTATCGCCGAGCTTGTAGAAGTATCTGTGGAGCTACGATCAACTGGGGTTGGTCATATGTCTCAATTGTAGCAGCATTACCTAGTTGAAAAGATGGATAGGCCCGTAGAGAATGAACCAACAACGAGATTTGAGCCCCAAGACCTACCGTTCCTCTTCGACGAGATCGGCAAATAGACTTAGGTCAGTCCCTGAAGATGGATTGACGAGGTCCTAGATTCTGCTGATGTTCCGAGAGATACCGAGCGGGAGGTTTATTACATCCAAGGCGTCCGGCTGACGACAAGCGTTGCTGCTACAAAGTCCCGCATCGACTCAGCTTCGGACCGTGAGATCATGGGAATCGACAGCTGACTCTCGGCGGAACGGAGCGTCAAAGTGGCTAAGCCCCGGCGACGTTCGAGAAAGGTCGAACTGACGCCGACGGTTTGTACCTTTGTGAGCGGACGCTCTGTCCGGCACCGGGTAAGAAGCGACTGAACCACTACAACGCGGTCATTGAATATCGACCACCGGTAGAATTGCCAGCGCAGCACGGCCCGAACCACTAGCAACAAGCCCGCTACGACCGCAACAAGGGGCCAAACTGTTTGCAGAATTAGGCAGGCGGCTCCGACTGCTATCGTAAGTAAAGGCAGCACCCTCAAGTCACGATAGATGATCCAGGGAGAGACACGTCGAGTCGCTGGGGCCTCTTTGCTATCGCCGAAGACAAGCTCTCGAAAGCGCTGCAACTCCGCCGCTGAAGAACCAGGAATATGGAAGTTGCCTTCCCCGATTGTTGGTAGCACTATTCGACTTACTCCGAAGATGCGTTCGAGCTGGTTTTGCGAGGAACTGACCGCCTGGACCCGCTCGACGGTTGTTGAGCGGCTCGTGCGACTAAAAAGACCGGCCGTGCGCCGCAACCCAGCCCTTGTTCGCCGGATGGTAAGGTCCCAGTTGCGAACCACTTCTTGAGCAGTATTGATCAGCCACACCCACAGCAGCACGACAACAGCTAGCAGCATCAACAACTCCGTTGGAGCGTTCTCGTTAAACAACTCAACTCGGGAGAATATCCGCTCCCTGAGAGACAACAGCGAGCCAAGACCAACAAGACCGGCCAGCGACAGCCTACTTACCGCCGCCTTCAACAGTTCTGTCACATTCCGGCGGACGAGAACTTCCCCAGAGTGCGTCTCAGCCGCATTGTTGGTAGCACCACCGCCATTCGAAAGTCGGACGAGACCAGGCGAATCAGGGCCCGCTTTGGCACGTTCACGATCGAAACCATGACTCTCGACTACACCCTGCAGCGATTGGGCCACCGATTCTGTAATAGCATCGAGTTGAAGCTCAGCTTCGGAGGAGCCAGCTGTCGTAACCGACGCCCGGACGAGCCCAACCAACCGGTGCATTGCGGGCTGGTTAATTGAGACGCTCTGGATTTTGTCCAGCGGGATAACTAAGCGCTCTTCGGCGTAGACGCCTCTGTCAACTAAAAGTTTGTCGTCCTGCACGTAGAACACAAACTTCCACCACCAGACAGCAGACCAAGCGAATACCAACGCACCACCGATTGCAAAAACTGTCAGAATTAGAGGCGCAAGCTGGCGAGCGAAGAAAACTGCGCCAAATATGGCTACGTTAAAACCTTGCAAATTTCGAAGGACTTTGACCGCTTTAAAAAGCAAACTCAGCGGTGACTGTCTTTGGGGCGTCGCTAGCACTAAGAACCTAAAAACTCGACTATGGCTGCTGACTTTGATCCGGCTGCAGGCTCGATCAAGCCTTCGGTCATCGACGGGCCGCTTGTTCTTCGTCCGCAGCGACGCGGGCTTTGTCGACGACGAAGGACTTCAAATGCTGCGCTTCGTCGGCGGTCAAGCCCACCACGGTTAGGCCTCCGCCTGCGGAGGAGAGACGTAGGCTTGCAAGGCCTAAAGCCCGGACCAGAGGCCCACGATCAAGCGTCACATTCTGAACTCGGCTGAACGGAATTGTAATGACCGACCTTCGAATGACGCCGCGCCGAAAGGAAAAGTCGTGTTCGCGAACCAGGAAGCCCATGTGCTTCACGTCCAGCCACTGCAACACGGCTAGGCCGAACACTGCAATGGCAACGGCGAGAAACATAAATTCGACCTGAAAGTTACTCGTTGCGAGGTCGCTGGATACGGCAACGCCAAAGGCGACCATCAGGGCAGCTCCGAAAGCGCCGACCACCAATAGCCGCGACCAGAGATACTTCCGTTCGATGGGCGAGAACTCCGATTCAGTCAAGCGGGGCAAATCTCCCACATCGACCGCCAAATTTGAAAGCAAGTCTTGCATCGCAGCTCCTCATGACTTTAAACCCGCTGCGACAACTTTACCTGCTCGACAGTCTCCCTGAACGACTCGGTAGGAGTAGGAGCGGAAAAGCGATCTCGAAGCCTTCAAATCGCCGACCCAGGGATCTTGGTCGACGGCTAGAGAAAAATCGACTGCATTGCCACCCCCGGTCAACTTGCAGGCGATAATTTAACTGCAGGCACATAACCTAGATTGAGGTCGCCATGTTAAGAAAATATTTTGTCTTGCTCATCGCCGGGCTGCTAACTGCCGTTGGCTGTTCCTCCGAAAGCGCTGACACACCCGCTACGAGCGCCGCAGCCACGGTCGCAGCCACCGACCCCGCCGAGGCAGGCGAGCCCGCTTCGCAATACGACGCTTTCCGAGCAAAACCTGTAGCTTGCGGAGGAACCGCGCCAGAGCCTGTTACCTCGAAAGAGTATGCGGCTCCCGTCGATCAGGAACTTCTCGTCGACCAGAAAGTTACCGCGACCATCACCACATCCTGTGGCGACCTAGTACTCGAGCTCGACCCTGCGGCAGCACCCGAAACAGTAAACAATTTCGTCTTCTTGGCCCGTGAAGGCTTCTACGACGGTATTGTCTCACACCGGATCGCCCCGAGATTTGTACTGCAAATCGGCGATCCGACAGCGAGCGGCAGTGGCGGTCCAGGTTATAGTTTCGCCGATGAACTACCCGGGGAAACAAGCGAGTACACCCAAGGCGCAGTTGTCATGGCCAACAGCGGGCCCAATACCAACGGCAGCCAGATCTTTATCAACCTCGCCGACAACAGCAGCAAACTGAACCTGCTCTATTCGAAATTTGGCCAGTTGACCGAAGGACAAGATGTTCTCGACAAGATCGCCGTAATTCCCACTAGTGGTCCAACCGGCGACACCCCAGACGAAGCCCTCTATATTGAATCCATTACGGTCGACGTCGTTTAGAACGCTCCCGGTTAGGGCAGCCGGCAACCAATAATGTCTCTGAGTCTCGTCATTAATTATTTATTTGAGTTTTCTGCGACGAACTTTTCGGACGCGTAAGGTCCTGAGAAGGACCCCAGCGGATTCAGACCATCGTTTTATTGCTGCTATAATTTGTAGTTGAGCGGTAGGGCTTGCGCGGTTTGCAAATAGCCGATCCGTTCTGTCGATTACACACGGAGGTGTGATGGTTCGCGTTCTGTTGCTGTTCCTAGCGATCGCAACGTCTGTTTCGGGCTGCCAACTCTCCACTCCTTCTGCGAGCGATGGCGACGCCCTGCAGGTGGTCGCAACCATGAGCGTTTTTGCAGACTTTGCGAACGAGGTTGGGGGCGAACATATAGAGGTGACAACGCTGGTGCCCGTAGGCGGCGACCCCCACACGTTCGAACCCAAACCCTCAGACGCTGCGATTATGTCAAAAGCCGACATCGTTTTGCACAATGGGTTAGGGCTAACACCCTGGTTCGAATCTCTGAGAACTAACATCAACGGAGAACTCGTAACTCTAACCGAAAGCATCGGCGGCGCTGCCAGAGAAACCGCAGGAAAAATCGATCCGCATATGTGGATGGTGCCCCACCTCGTAGCGAACGGTTATCTCGACGCAATCGAAAAGGCCTTTATCGAAGTCGACTCTACGAATGAGCTAAGTTATCGGTCCAATAGTTCGGAATACCGGATGGCTATCGACGAGTTAGATAGCAGCATTGCGGCTGCGATCGAGACCATTCCCCTCGAGAATCGAAAGATAGTCACCAGCCACGACGCCTATTCATATTTCGCAGCCGAGTACGGACTTGACGTCGTCGGCACGATCACGGGCGTAAGCACCGAAGAAGAACCGAGCGCACGAGCGGTAGCCAAACTGATCCGGCTTATTCGCAGCGAAAACGTGCCTGCAGTTTTCTTCGAAACTACTATCAACCCCGGGCTTGCAGAGCGAGTCGCCCTCGATGCTGGGGTCAACCTGGCAGAGCCGCTCTACGGTGACTCCGTAGGTGAGCCTGGCAGTGGGGCCAGCGAGTACATAACAATGATGCGAGCCAACGTAAACTCGATTGTGACTGCGCTGGACGGCGAGGCGTGACTATTGCCGTTGAAGGTTTGACCGTTACCTATCGCAACCGACCCGCTATTCACGAAGTAGGGTTTGAGGCCCGTTCCGGTCGGGTGACCGGCATTATCGGTCCGAATGGTGGGGGCAAGTCCACCACCATCAAGGCCATGATGGGCCTTCTCAGACCCGACAGCGGTAGCATTATGTTCGACGGTCAGCCACTTGACGAAGTCCGGCGAACAGTTGCCTATCTGCCACAGCGCCTCGCCCTTGATTGGGACTACCCGGCGCAGGTTCGTGACGTGGTTGCCATGGGTCGCTACCCGCACCGTCGTTTCGGGCGGCCCCGTAGCAACGCCGACCGATCGGCCATCGAGGAGGCGCTAGATCGGGTCCGTTTAACAGACCTGGCCGAGCGCCAAATCGGCGAACTCTCCGGCGGCCAGCAGCAACGTATGCTCCTCGCTCGCGCTCTGGCGCAACAGGCATCGACCTTGCTGCTCGACGAACCATTTGCGGGAATTGATGCCGCCACGGTCCTGCTGTTGACTAACCTCATCATCTCGATTGCGGGCGCAGGCGGCTGTGTTGTCGTGGTCAATCACGACCTCGAGACAAACCTAACCATGTGCGACCATGCCGTACTGCTAAACCAGCGTGTCGTCACCCAGGGTCCGGTTGCGAGCGCCCTCACGCCCGACTGGATCGACCAAACTTACGCCACCGACGCCGCCCGCACTGGACCCGCCGCATGATCGACATTTTTCTCGACCCACTGGTGGAATTCAGTTTCATGCGCCTCGGCTTGGCAGCCGCAATGACCGTTGGCCTCACTTCAGCGGTGCTGTCATGCTTGCTGGTGGTTCGCCACCAAGCACTTCTGGGGGATGCCATAAGCCACTCTGTTCTGCTCGGCGTCGCAATCGGATACTTCTTTGCGCAGACAGCCGGGATCTTTTGGGGAGCTTTGATCGTTGCAGTCCTTTCCGGCATGGTCATGACGTACATTGAGCGGCATACACCGGTCAAACTTGATGCCGTAATGGGAATTATCTTCACGGGCACCTTTGCGTTAGGGTTGGCGATAATATCGATCACTGAACCGCGCGGAATTGACCTTTTCCACATTCTGTTTGGAAACGTGCTGGGCGTCTCGGGTGACGATTTGACGTTGACCATGGCTAGCGGCGCGGGCGTACTGGGGTTGGTCTTTGTTCGGTTTCGCTCGTTCCACTTATGGAGCTTCGACCCTCTGATGGCCGAAGCCCTCGGCATGCGCGTTGGCCTGTTGGAGTATCTCCTCATCGGGATGCTGTCGGCGACCATCGTTGCCGCACTGCAAGCGGTCGGCCTCATCTTGGTGATCGCCATGCTGATCACACCCGGCGCAACAGCCCTACTGTTGACCAGCCGTCTCCGCAGCATGATGGCTGTGGCTGGGCTTCTCGGAGTCGGCTCCGCCACGGGCGGCCTCTATCTCTCATTCTATGTCGATATGGCATCGGGTCCCGCCATCGTGCTGATGGCAACCGCAGGTTTCGTTGTGGCCTTTCTCCTTGCGCCCCGCCGAGGAATCGTGGCCCGTTGGTTCCAGCGCAACCGCCTAACACGGCGGGTTCTCACTGAAGATCTCCTCAAAGAACTCTACGATTCAGACGATCGCAGCGCTGCCACCCCCATCGACAAGGTCGACACCTGGCTAAACAACCGCTCGGCTTCCAGACGCAGGCTTCGCCGAATGGAGCGTCGCGGGCTGGTCTTGACAAACAGCAAAGGCGTCCGCCTGTCGCAAGAGGGCCACGAGCGTGCTGTTCAGATGGTGCGGACCCACCGACTTTTGGAACGCTACGCACACGATGCCGACGGCATCCCGATAACACATCTGCATGACGTGGCGGAACGTTTAGAGCACATGGTCGACCCAGCGGATTTGCAAGACATGAATCAGCTTTTGGGTGAGCCGACAGTCGACCCGCATGGGCACCCGATACCGACCTCGGCAGGACTTCTACAGAAAATCGCCGGCCGCCCCCTGACCGATTGGCCAGCCGGTAAGGTCGCCAAGGTTGTAATGGTTGGCGACGACCGAAGAGACGTACTGGAACGAATGGTCGCTCTCGGCATACTGCCCGATCAGGCCATTTCGGTCGTCCGTAAAGATGCTGATGGCTTGATAGTTCGAGTTAGCGATAATGATCTCCTGCATGTGTCTGTCGAATTGGCAGATCGCGTCTACGTCGTGCCGATGACAACCCCAGTGGCACGCAGCACCTAGCTAGAAGTGCTCAAGCGTCCGTCCGGGGTTCCTGCGGCTTTCAAGCAGCTCTGAGATAGCCTTGAGGCTCTCCGATAGCGGCAGTCGCAAACAAAATCTGGAGACGCAAGATTTCCTACATCGTCTCGGAGTTTCACCCGGTTCCGGTATGTTGATATTTGACGGCTGAGGGCCGAATGGGTAAGTAATTGCCCGCAGACTGAACCGGGAAAGCCGGGTAGTTCATAACTGCCCGGCTATCTCGGCGGCGAAATAGCTCAGAATGAAATCTGCTCCTGCCCGCTTTATGGCAGTTAAGGACTCGAGGGCTGCTGCATCGCCGTCAATCCAGCCGTTTGCTGCTGCCGCCTTAATCATTGCGTACTCTCCGCTTACTTGGTACGCGGCCAGCGGCAGACTCACCTCGGAGCGCACTGCTGAGATCACGTCGAGATACGCCATTGCAGGCTTGACCATCACCATATCGGCACCCTCCGCAACGTCGAGCCGGACCTCCTGCAAAGCATCTCGGCCGTTATGCCAATCTTGCTGGTACCGCTGGCGGCCGCTCTGAGCTATCTGTACGTCGACTGCGTCCCTAAACGGTCCGTAAAAAGCACTTGCATATTTGACCGAGTACGACAAGATTGCGGTCTCGCCGAACCGGCCTTCGTCGAGGGCTCGACGTATGGCACCAACTTGGCCATCCATCATGCCCGAAGGCGCCACCACGTGGGCTCCAGCATTGGCTTGAGCTAGCGCCACCCGACTATAGAGCTCAAGCGTCTGGTCGTTATCTACGTTGCCTTTATCGTCGAGGACGCCGCAGTGCCCATGGTCGGTGAACTCGTCGACACACAGGTCGGCCATCAAGACGATGTCGTCGTCGAAAGCTTCGCGCAGCTCACGCAACGCCATTTGCGTAATACCGTCGGGATTGTACGCTTGCGAACCCGTAACATCCTTTGTTTCCGGGATGCCAAAGAGCATGATGCCACTAACACCAAGGTCGATTAAGCTTCGTACTTCGGAGCGCAGCGACTCGACGGTGTGTTGTCTCACGCCAGGCATGGAGCTAATCAAATTTGGCTCTGTGATACCTTCACGCACAAACAACGGAGCTACAAGGTCGGCAGGTACCAGAGCCGTGTCGGCGACGAGGCGTCGCAGTGCTGCGGTCGTGCGGAGGCGACGCATCCGCCGCTCGGGAAAGCTCACTTCTTCATAGTACGCACGGCCAGTAGTAACGCCTCAATCACACCCAGCTGGGTATGACTAGTTGCTTCGAGTGTCGGTTCAACAGAAAGGCCGCTCATCGTGGCAGACGTTTTCGGGCCGATGCTGATTGCTAAAGCTGGCATTAAATCTGTGCCGAGGGCCTCAGCGAAGCGGGTGACAGTCGATGACGAGGTGAACAGCACGGCGCTTGCCTGCTCGACCTCTTTGCGAACGTTAGCACCGACCTCAGCAAACATAGTGTGGTACGCCTCAACTCGCCGCACTTCGTAGCCTTTTGCGGTCAAACCCTGTTCCAGCTCGTCGTCTGCCAACCGAGCTAGCGGTGCTAGTACCTTCGGGCGCGATTTGGTGCCAACCTTATCAAACTGCATAACCAGACCCGAAGCACTACTGACCGACGCTCTCAAAGCAACAGGAACTCCTTCGTCGAGAAATGCTCGCGCCGTCGCCGAGCCCACACATGCCACCCTGACGGCCCCTAGACGTCCGTCGGAAATCTTGATCCGACCGTTTTCGATCAGATCGCTTAGCGCTTCAAGAACGGCGCGTGAGCCATTTGCTGAAGTGGTGACCAGCCATTCGTATTGGTCGAGCTGACCAAGAGCGTCTCGTAGAGCAGCTCCATTGTCAGCTGCGGGTCTCGGCTCCACGAGAGGCACCGAGACAACGGCGGCACCTAAGGACTCAAGTTGTTTAATTAGGGGCTTTGCGTCACGATCAGAGCGACAAATTACGACACGTTGACCGGCGAGTGGGCTTGTCACGACTTAAGCAGCTTCAACTTTCTGCCGCAGACGTTTCGCCAGTTCCCCACCAATGGCGGGGTTGGAACCTTCGACCGTGTCACGAAACAAAGGCGGCCGTTCGGAAGCAGGGGTGGGAGTCGCTGCGAGCACCGCCGAAATGGTCATTTGGCGGCGTCCTTTCATCTGGGCATATGCTCCAGCTGGAAGGTCGCAATCGCCTCCGAGTTCTGCCAAAAATGCTCGCTCTGTTAAGACGGTTCTTGTGGTCACCTTGTCGCTTAAGTGTGTTAGTACGTCAATGACGGGCTGAGCGTCGACTCGACACTCCAACGCCAACGCGCCCTGGCCAACTTGAGGAATGAACCGGTGGGCGTCTAAGTAGTCGACAGCGGTCGTGTTGGCCATACGCTTTAGCGCCGCAGCGGCTACGACTATCGCGTCGAAGTCGTCGGCCCTGCCAAGACGAGTGTCGATATTGCCCCGCAAGTCGGCGAATTGCAGGTCAGGACGGGCGTCGGCTAGGAGTGCTCGGCGACGGTTAGAACCTGTTGCCACAGTCGCACCCTCCGGCAGGCTATTGAGCGGGGTTCCCACGAGGGCGTCTCGCACGTCACTGCGCGAACAGAACCCGGCAATCGTCAGACCCTCCACCGGAGCGGTCTGTAAGTCCTTGGCCGAATGTACGGCGACATCGGCATGTCCAACTAGAAGCAGCTGCTGGATCTCTTTACAGAAAGCACCTTTGCCGCCGAGCTTGTTTATCGTAATCGAGAGGTCAAGGTCGGCTGCTGTCTCCAACGAAACGAGTTCGATCATCAACTCCGGGATCACCATCTGAAGTTTTTTAGCGACGTGGTTCGCTTGCCACAAGGCCAACGGGCTTTGGCGAGTGGCAATACGAAGATGCTGAATATTGCTCATGACAAGTCGAATAGTACCCGGACGGCGTCGGCTAACAGCTCGCCTTTCACCGTTCCGGCTGCGCCTTTAAGTTCGGTTGTCGGTTTGTGAAGAACTTTCGCAAGTACCGACCTTGTAACCATTTCGACCGCTTCTTGTTGTTCCGGGGTTAAATCGGCGTTTGCGTCCATTTGGCGTTTGATCTCGGAAAGGCGGATCGCCTCAACCTCGCCATGGAGCGAGCCGATCAGTGGCGCAACCATTCGAGCCGACGACGCCGTTGCGTGCCGCTGCAGTTCCTCCGCAATGATCTTACGAGCTTCGCCTATTGCTTGACGACGAAACTCGATACCTCGATTCGCAAAGGCTTGCAAGTCCGCCAAGATGACTGTTTTGACACCCGCAAGACGATCTGCGGCGGGGTCGACGTCTCTCGGGACCGCCACGTCAACAATGAGAAGTTCTTTGGCCCCGGCGGTAGCCTGTTCGATATCGGCCGCTGATAACAGGTGGTGGCTGGCCCCGGTAGCGGTCACGAGAACATCGGCCGACTTCAGCGCCTCGGGCAGCTCGTCGAAAGTGACGACATTCGCACCGAGGGTGGAGCCGAGCTTTTCGGCGGTCGCAATCGTCCGGTTCGCCACTTGGAGATTCTCAACACCGTTACGTTCCATAGCCCCCGCAATACCGGCTCCGAGTTCTCCTACACCTAGGAGTAACACGTTCTTAGATCGCAGGTCTTGCAGTTCGCTTTCGACCAGGGCGACCGCCGCTTGCGAAAGCGACGCCGTTGCCTCACCTATAGTCGTCTCACTGCGAACCCGTTTACCGGCTTCGACAGCTCGCTGAAAGAGCAGATTTAGAAGAGCGCCTGTCGAACCGAAGTTGCGTGCGACGTCCCAAGATCGCCGAACCTGACCGAGAATCTCGTGTTCACCCAAGACAGCTGAGTCGAGGCCTGAGGCAACACTGAACAAGTGTTGCGCAGCGTCATCGTCGTAGTGTACGTAGAGATGGTCGACGAAGTCTTCGCTCGCCACGCATCCGAGGGTTGCTAACGACTCTCGAATGTCACGGAAAGCGTCGTGAAATCGAGTTGCTTGGACGTAGACCTCAGTACGGTTGCAGGTCGACAATACAACCGACTCGGCCACCACGCCGGAACTAAAAACTTCAGCAAGAAGTTTTGGAACAACTTCGGCACTGAAAGTCAGCTTCTCTAGCACCGAAAGCGGCGCACTTTGATGATTTATACCGACGACAATTAAGGTCATTTAGACACCTAAGTCTACTTCGATAACTACTTGTCCGAGTAATCGTCCCGTGACGAATCTGACACACTAAGGTGCCTGCCTGAAGCAAACGAACCGGCTGAGCGTGCCCTATACGACTTGCCGATCATTCGAACCCTTTAGCCATAAGGAATCCGCGGGCTCTTTCGCAGCGCGGGTAGGCGGCAACAAGGCTCCAAAACTTCTCGTTGTGGGACACTTCTACTAAGTGCGCCAGCTCGTGCACGATCACATAATCTATAACCCAATCGGGAAACCCGACAAGACGGTCGGAGAGCCGAATGGAACCGTCGGCCGGGGTGCAAGAACCCCAACGACGCCGCTGGTTTGAAACCCACCGAATCGACTCGGGCAGCGGCAGGCCATGAGCGTGTGCCAGCCGGGTAGCTCGTTCTTCCAAATCACTGACACTGGCTGATCGGGAACGCTCGAACTTATCGGTAAAATGTTCGATAAGTTCGGCCTCCTCCGAAGCCGAACACCCGGAAGGTATTCGAATTTTTACCATATGCCCAAGCAATTTAGCTTCAGCTGTTTTAGTCCGTCTACTGCTTCGTATGACCTCGACCGAAAGAGGAGGCAAGCCGTTGGATTCGGCGACCTGCGGGATGCTGAGCTGATCCGTACTCATACGGTTTCGCCTTGCAGTCCGCCGGCAACTAAATCTTCGGGTAGCAGGTCGAGACGTTCTTGAGGCTGGAATGCAGTGCCATCGTGAGAGAGTACTCTGCCAGTGAGATTAAAGACTCGATCAGACTTGACACCCAAAACCTTTTCGACCATCCGTATGACTCCGCCGTGGCAAACCGCCAGGACGTCAGCTCCCGCACACTCCGAGACGACATGACGCAGAGCGGAAAAAGTCCGCTTCTCTAAAGACTCATCGCTTTCGAAGCCCTCAGGCCGCCGCTCGCTTTCAATCCAGCCGGGCCACCTATCTTCAATTTCGGCATGCGTCAGCCCCGACCAGACCCCAGCATTCCTCTCGCGCAGATCTGCCACGAGCTGCACGGGCCCGACACCGATCTTTTCGGAGATTACTCTGGCCGTTTCCAGGGCTCGTTGTTGTGGCGATGAGACAATGACATCGACGGAGCCGATGCTCTCAGCAGCGTAGAAGGCTTGCTTTTGGCCTAGCTCGGAGAGTGGCGACTCAGCTTGACCCTGCCAGCGTCCCGCAGCGTTCCATTCGGACTGACCGTGTCTGACGAGCAACAGGCGGGTGTTGTGGTTGGACGTCATCCCATGACGTTACCGCAGATTTGTGCTGGATGGGAATGGCTCCTCACAATTCTTAGTAGTTTAAATGCTGACGGTGCAAAGGCCACACAAAACCGCGGCAAACTAGAATTGTGGTTACTGTCCGCTTATTTGCTCAAGCTCGAGAAGCCGCAGGCCAATCCAGCATTTCGCTCGACGCCGAAACGGTCGCCGATGCTGTGGCTAAGGCCTGCGACGAGTTTGGTGATAACTTCAAGGTCGTGCTCAAAAGCAGCAACATTTGGCTCAACGGCTCGCCTACAAACAATTCTGTGAAGCTTACCGAGGCCGACGAGCTTGCTATATTGCCGCCGGTCTCTGGGGGTTAAGCATCGTGCCGAAATTACCTGAACAAGGCGACAACTCATTCGACTTTTTCGACGACGACAACCCCAAACCCGGTGACGCTGCGAGGCCGAAGGCCGATGGCTCTAAGGCCAAGTTCTTTGGCGCAGGAGGCGCCGACGAGGCTCAAAGCAATATCGATGAAGAACTACATATGGCAGAGGTCGCAACCGGGCGAGTGAAACCGATCCGGCAGAAACCACGCGAGGTAGAGCCCCGCTCAGCTGTTCGTCCAGCACCGTCAGCCGCCCCGAAGTCCGACCCCTCCCGTATGGGTTCCAGCGCCTCCGTTGCAAATAAGACGCCACCCCGAACCGCGGCAACGCCCTATGGCCTGCCCGGGTCGCCCCCACCCGCAGGCCGTAAACCGCTGCCACCACCACCGGCGACCAGCAAAGGCGAGCCAGCATCGCCCCCACCTGCGGGCCGTAAACCGTTGTTACCGCCGCCTGCCGCTGGCGACGGTCGACCGGCGGTACCCGCATCTGGATTCCCGGATCCATTCTCGACCCCGGCGGTAAAAACTGGCCCCGCTCCGGGCGAGGCTACGCTCGACCAAGCGAAGCCGCAAACTTCCGCTACTCAGTCCGACGATTGGTTCTCAGCCGCAGTCAACTCGCCGACACAGCCGGACCGTGCTGCTCCTTCCGGTCCGCCAATTAACGACCCAATCGCCAAGGACGCTCCCGAATCTCAGAGCCGACGAGATCGACTGAATGTGAAACGGCGACACCAGGCGCAACTACGTGAGGACCGGTGGGCCCGGACGCGTCTTGCAGTGCCCTATCACACCGACGGGCCCAAGATCACATTTGCCGTCATCTGGTTCGTCGCCATCCTCGCCTCAGTTCTGCTTGCCCCCATCGCAGCGAGCCTGACAACAGCGTTTGTCGCAGCACTTGCCGGTATGCAAACCGCTCACGCCTGGTTTGGCGACTCCCAGGCTCGTTGGTGGGCTGCTTTTGGCAGCGGCCTGATCGCCCTTAGCGGACTATTCGGGCCACTCGGCGTACTCGGCGGGGTAGCGCTTTCGAGCCTAGTCATGGCCATGCATATGGCGTTCTCCGGAGATCACCAGCGTTCCAGCTCAGAGCTGTTCGACGTGCTGTTACGAAGCACCCTGCCAGCCGGAGTGGCCGCAGGCGGTATCGTTGCACTGACAAAAGTTGAGCTTCTTTCCGCTGTCGGTTTGATCTTGTTGATCAGCGCCTATGAGGTTGGCGACTTTCTCGTCGGTAGCGGCTCTCGCACTGCCGCTGAGGGACCCATAGCTGGATTTATCTCGCTCGGCGTTATGGCATTTGTGCTGGCTATGTTGGTACCCGAGCCCTACACGCCGACTACGGTTATAGCGTTTGCGTCGATTGCCGCAATTGGAGCTCTAGCAGGACAAATCTTCGCCTCAGCAGCGTTGCCACGCGGCGTTGCTTGGGCTCCCGCCCTACGTCGGCTCGATTCATATATTATTGCTAGTCCTATCTGGCTTCTGTTGGTCTTTCTCTTACTGAGGTAGCGGAACGTGTCAGGTCGAGCATCCGTGCTTTCGCTTCGCAAAGCGCACTACGCTAAGGCCCGTGCATCCAGAACTCGAGCAACTAAAAAATTCGGAACTAGGCAACCTCGCTGAGATAGAACTCACCAAACTGCGAGCCCAGCGGGCCGACTACGCAGCCGCCGAAACCGACATATCATTTGTACGCCGTCTCGCCCAAGGTCGGCTTGATATTGTTGGACACGAAGCCCAACGACGCAGCGGTACGAAGGACCCGGCAGATCTGAACGAAATACTTTACGACATGCCCTCAATACTGAGCGACGGTCCCGCTCATGCAAAGCCGCCTGGACGTACGCTACGGATCGATGAGCCCAGCGCTTCTGCGCTTGCAATTCTAGAACAGCTTGATGCTGTTATTTCGGCCACGCAACTGTCTGACCTTGGGTCCCTTGACGACGAGGCATTAGCAATACTTGTTGGCGAGCTCCAGGACTTCGAAAAAGATCTGTCGGCGGCCCGGCGTGTTCTACACGAAAAGATCGACACAATCCAGGTCGAAATAGTTAGGCGATACCGAGACGGTGAGGCTTCCGTCGACACGCTCCTACAATAAAACAGTGCCCAAGACAACTCTAAAGAGAGCATGAAGAAGCTAGCTGTTCTTTCATTGCATACGTCTCCACTGGCGCAGCCCGGCGTAGGCGACGGTGGTGGAATGAACGTCTATGTCCGAGAGCTGGTCACGGCATTAGCTCAGACAGGCGTCTGCTGCCGAGTCTACGTGCGTGCATGGAATCAACACCTACCCGACTTTGTCGAAATTGAGCCTGGCTTCGAGATCGTTCACGTCAGAGCCGGTCCATATGACATTCAGAAAGACCAGTTAATCTTCCACGTCGACGAATTTGCCCGCAGGGTGGCGAAAGACTTCGAAACCTTCGAACCTGAGGCTCTTCACGCCAATTATTGGCTTTCAGGCGTCGCCGGGAATGCCTTAAAGCGAAAGTTTGACCTGCCCCTTCTGACAACTTTCCATACTTTGGCTCGGGTCAAAGCCGAGTCAGGTGACTACGAGCCCGAACGGCGAGCCAGAGCAGAAGCGGCCGTAATGAGTTGCGCCGACGTCGTTGTTTCGAACTGCGAAGCTGAATCGCAGCAGCTGAAAGACTACTACGACGCCGACCCGACCCGAATAGAAGTCATACCGCCGGGAGTCGATCACGCCTTTTTCTCGCCGGGCCCCAAAGCGGGGGCGCGCTGGGCGTTAGATGCCGATGATCGACCGGTGCTACTATTCGTGGGCCGAATCCAGCCTTTAAAAGGTGTTGAAATTGCGGTTCAAGCGTTGGCCAAGTCGGAATATAAAGAGGCTTGCCTCTGGATCGTCGGAGGCGCTTCAGGAACTCAGGGCGCTGCCGAAATGGCCCAAGTAAAAACTCTCGTTCACGACCTCGGCTTAAAAGATCGGGTCAAGTTTTTTCCGCCTCAACCGCACCATCTTTTGGGTACTTTTTATAGAGCTGCCGACGTCGTTCTCGTTCCGAGCCGCTCCGAGTCGTTTGGGCTGGTAGCGCTCGAAGCGGCAGCTTGCGGAACGCCTTGCGTTGCTTCTGCCGTAGGTGGCCTAGTTACTTTGATAAAGTCTGAACAAACCGGATACCTCATCGACGGGCGTGACCCACAGGACTACGCAACGGCCGTCGACCAAATTCTTTCGAGCGACAGGCTAGCTGCAAATATGTCGAAGTTGGCTGCTGAGCACGCCCAGAGCTACACGTGGAGCGAGTCGGCAGCCAAGCTTGTCTCGTTGGCGGCGACCCTCGCCAACCGCCAGCTTGCGCCTTGTCCCGAATAACGCGAAGGTTGCCGCCAGCCCCCCACGCTAGCTCAAACAACCGTTACCGGGCCAAAAAAAACAGCTGAAGCGCGCCAGCGCCCAAGATCAGCAGCACGAGCACTGCGAGGGTTAAAACTATTGAGAGTCTCATGGGGAATCCTTGTCTGCCGAAGATTGATGAGGTGCTGGCTTAGCGCTCAGAGAAACTGGTGTCGAAAGAGTGGCAGACCCCTCTGCCTGGGCCAGAACCAGGCGATCGCCTTCCGCCAAGCCGAGCTCGGCGGCTACCGAGCCTCGATCGATCGCAAGGGTTAACAGGCCATAGGAGTCAACTAGCAAGCCAACCGAGCCTGTGGTGATCTCGGCAAAAGTCTGAACTCGACTCACGTTTCGAGTTTCGACTGACTGACCTGAGACTCGTAACGTTTCCGGCCATTCCTCGACGGCTGATGGGTCCACATTGAGCTGTGTGTTCCCGAATCGGTCGATCCAGAGGACCTCGGCACTAATCGAGCCGTCATCCGACGTTTCCGACACCGGCAGCACACCGGGCAACAGTTGTACCGGCTCGATCCGAGTGCCCAGCTCGTCTAACGACACGCCGTTGCATAGATGTGCGGCTGCTGGAGCGAAGATATCGCGTCCAGCGAAGGTTCCGCCAAGCGATTCGAGCTGGAACTCAGGATTGTCCAAAACAATGGCGCCGGTAGCGCCGCCGACCATGCCAACGGCCGGGGCCAACAGACCGTTATCGGGGCCGACAAGAAAGGCCGCCCCGTCAGCGACTTCGACCACTACAGCACGCCGTTGCGTCCCTACTCCCGGGTCGACGACGGCTAACACCACCGACGGAACCATATACTCGGCAGCTCGCGCCAGCGCCAACCCTCCGGCACGCACGTCGCAGGCTGGCACACCGTGGCTTATGTCAAGAACCGATACGTGAGGGGCTACCGATCGTATGACCGATTTGACTACACCAACAAATTCGTCTTCCAGGCCGTAATCCGAGAGAAACGAAATGGTGGAGAACCTTTGCGCTTCTTGGCCTGAACTCGCTACTCCTGGCGCCTCTACTTCGCTCACTTACGAGCCCCTTCAATTTGTGTCGCAGCTGATTTCTGTCCAAGTTCGATCGAACGTGTGGTAGCTGCGGAGACTGCTTCGGTGAAGATCTCTTCGAGCCCTCCGTCGAGCACGGCCAAACCGGCGGCCGTGGTGCCGCCCGGAGTCGTTACCTGGCTCCGAAGTTCGGCCGGGCTAGCCTTGGACTCTCTCAGAAGACAAGCAGAACCATATATGGTCTGGAACACTAAGGCCTCAGCAACTTCCAGCTCTAGACCCGCAGACTGACCGGCGGAAACCATTGCTTCGGCCACCGCAAAAACGTACGCCGGTCCCGATCCCGACAGCCCGGTAACGGCATCGAGCTGAGCTTCTGCAACGGTCACCACGGCCCCGACCGAAGACATAATTTCGCCGGCCCATTTGAGGTCTTCGGCTCCGGCCGACGGCCCGGCCGCTATTGCGGAAATACCTTGGCCAACCAGGGCAGGTGTGTTCGGCATGACTCTCAGCACCGCTACATCGCGACCGACAAGCTGCTGGATCGTTTCGATTGTAACCCCAGCGGCTATCGAAACTACTCTGCGCGGCCGCTCCAGTTCAGCACAAACTGCCGCAATGATGTGTGGCTTGACGGCAATTAACGTGTCGACGTCTGCGATGGGAGCGGCCGCAACAGCCAGCTCCGGCAGCGCCGCCCGCAGCTCGGCCCGTCGAGCCGCGTCGACCTCGACGACGAGCAGCTCATCTGCGGTGGCCCAGCCCTCACGCAAAAGCCCGCCGAGCAAGGCTTGGCCCATTCGACCGCCGCCGACTAGCTGTAATCTGGTGTCCGTCATCAACCAAAGGCTACTGCCAAATCTTCGCAGCCGATTCGGCCGGTCAAATGGGTGACGACAATTTAGGCGGAGTCGCTCAGGCAATCAGGTCGACAATGTCACCCCAGCCGCCCTCGCTTGGACTCGGGACGGTTAGGTGTGCCATCTCCAGGACGTCGGGATGACCGCCTTCGACGCCTATCGCCAGATCGGCATGCTCCAACATGGGCAGGTCGTTTGCATTATCGCCCAACACAACTACTCGATCGACGACGGCAGCCGTCTCAGCTATGTACCTTTGGATTCCCGTCCATTTTGTAACGCCCGGCGGCTGGCCCATAACCATCCAGCCTGGGTAGTAGTTGTCGAGGTGATAGCTATACGCGTCGTGCTCCAAGTCCTGAAAGACTGACTTAGCGCAGCCCAACTGCTCAGCACTCATCGACATCAGCACAAAGCCAATCGCCGAAATGTCAGGGCCCGCAACATACTTTGCTAGGTCGTCGCTTCTGACGACGCCGTCGGCAACCGCCGAGATATAGAGCGGCGCCAATGTCGGGGTCGCGTCCATCACTACCCGATCCGGCGAAATTAGCACCGCTGGAGAAAGTCCGACGTCAGCTAGCCGGGCAACCAGGTTGGAAATAAATTTTGGGTCGAAACGGTCAGCGAAAATACCCTGCCCGGTACGGAAATCTACCGCCGCAGAGCCGTTGAGAATAACTGCGGGTAGTTTCAGCTGGTTCAGTTCAAAGCCGACCTCGACGCCACGCCGACGACGCCCCGTGGCAGCCAATAGGTGCGTACCTCTTCGTTGCAGCTCGGCGACCGCAGCCAAGGTTCTCGGGTGGCAACGATCCGAGAAGTCCCACAGCGTGCCATCAAGATCGGTTGCGACAAGCGTAGACATAGCTTCGACGCTATCCGAACCGCTGTCTCTACGTGTTCGGGCTCCCCCCTATCTCGAAATATCGGCGAGTTACCTTTCTGAGCTACTAAGGAGGTCAAGTTCGTTCGATATGTCTGCGGCGAGGTCGATGTCGAGCCGTGCTGGTTCGGGAGTTATAAGCACGTCGGGAGGTGGCGGCAGCGCTGGCGGCGCCGACTCCGAGGGCGCAGTGCTAGGAGTCGGTGTTGGCTGCTCAGCTGGTCTGGGTTCGGCTACTGCCATGAAACGATGGGTTGTCCAAAGTTCATCGTTAGGCCCGTAGACGACCCCGATACCGACAAAACCAAAATCGGAGTCAACAATATTCCGGTAGTGTTCTGGACTGGCAACAAAAGCGTTAAAGAGCTTCTGAACGTTGCCATCTTCGGTGACGCCGATGTTCTCGCCGAGCAGCGCCCAATCCGAAGAAACACCGATCGACAGGTTTGAGCTGTGTTCGAGTGAGTTTTTGGTGGCCATGTTCTGCGACCAGCCCCGCGCCTGTGCTCGCAGCTTTCGGTCAACCAGCAACGGGTTTAAACCTTTTTCGGATCGCAGCACGTTGATCAGCTCAACAAAGCGTTGCTCGTCGGCAACCGTATCGGCCGAAGCCGGGAATGCAGCCGACCCAAGCAGTAACAGTGCGGTCAACGCCCAGACCGCCAAACCCGCACTGAACCTTCTAGTACGCCAAGCTGGCTCCGCTGCATCGGAGTCAACATCGGCCGGTGAAGTAGCTTTGGTTGTGAACATTACGACTCCCGATGAATTTCGCTAAACAGACTTATTTGCTACCGCACTGTTGCATTCATCGGCAGGTTGGTTGTGCGAGTAAAGCTCTTGGCTTCGGCCAGCGCTAGACTTAACCCCACACGTTGGCGACTCGGGAGAATAAACGGATGGCAAGCAAGTCAATTACCTTAGGCCTCACACTCATTGCCCTCGGCGTAGTCGTTTCGGTTCTGTCGGACTCACAGAGCGTAACCTCCTACATCCCCGCTTTTATTGGCGTTGTGTTCGTAATATTAGGTGCTGTTGGCTCGCTAAAGCCGGGCCTCAACCACCATGTCATGCACGCTGCGGCAGCGGTGGCGCTAATCTCAATCCTCTCCACTCTGGGCCGCCTCATACCAACTTTCGCCGACGCTTCCGGCTGGGCTATATTTTCCCAAGTTGCTATTTTGGTTCTATGCGGCGGCTTTCTATTCTTTGCGATTCAATCGTTTAAGCAGGCACGCCTTGCACGCGAGGCGGCAACAGCATAGAAAATGGATCGCCATACAGTGAGCCTGAGCAATGCCACCGAAACACCGGTGCGGTCCTTCTGCGTGAGATAACAACGAAGCGGTATCGAGGTCGAAAATTTCAGCTGGCCTGGGTGAAGTTCCAGCTTCTTACGCCTGAAAGTGCCGGGACCGTAATTGGTTGTAGGCTCAAACCCTGATGTCTGAGATTGACATTTCCACAGCAACCGTGAGCCGGCTACCTCGCTATTTACGGGCAGCCGTTGATCTGGCTGCCGACAAAGAAGCGACGGTTTCTTCAGAGCAACTTGCGACCTTGACGCAGGTAAATCCGGCGACCGTCCGCAGAGATCTCGCTTCTCTGGCCATTACAGGCCGACGGGGTGTCGGCTACGACACGGCCTATCTCGCTTTCGAGATTAGCACTGCGCTCGGGTTGAATAAAGAATCTCCAGTCGCCATCGTCGGCGCCGGGAATATCGGTCGTGCATTGTGCAACTATCTAGGTTTCGGTGAACGAGGTTTTCCCATTCGGCTCATTCTCGACAACGACCCAGCAAAAATAGGCCAAAGCATAGGCCTATTTACAGTCGAGCCTCTGGACAAACTCGAAACTCTCACCAGAACCCACAAAGTCGAACTTGGAATTATTGCGACCCCGGCGGAGCATGCGCGCACGGTCGCCGAACGACTAGTACGAGCTGGCGTCACTTCGTTGCTGAACTTTACTACTCAGATGTTGGACCTCGGCAACGACGCCGTTGTTCGCAAAGTCGACTTGGCGACCGAACTGCAAATACTCAGCTACTTTGGTCAGCGTCTTGGCTCGGCGGCGGCTGAAACTGCAACCCAAGCTTGACGACCACGACCACGACCTCGCTCGACCACGTCTGTTTCTCGCCCAGACGGTAACGATGCTAGAGGTTACTGGCCATCGCCTTGTTCGGTGACTGGCTGCTTCTCATCGAGTTTGAGCAGGCGAGAGTCGACGTCGTCGAGTTTGACCGACAACTGCGCCAAGTCTTCGAGCGAGGGCAAGCCGGCGGCTTCGTCGCCAGCCTCGGGGATCTGACTACCTTGCATCTGTGGGTCCATCCGGGCAAGTTTAGCTGGTCGGAGCGAGGAGCGAAGCAGGGGCAAAATTTAGTGATGTCCTCACTTTTGGGAAGTTGGCGTAAAGAGTCGTATAAACAGGACTATTGTGACCCGGTTTCGACGTGGAGTAGTAATTGAAACCTAATCGATCGCAATATCGGGTGTCGCCGGGCAATTTACGAAGTATTCTCACTACGCCCCTGTGGCGCAGCCTGGTTAGCGCACCGGACTTTTAATCCGTTGGTCGTGGGTTCGAATCCCACCGGGGGCACTGCGTTTTACTCGTTCAATTAAACTTAGTGCCTGCCGGTGGCGAAGGTCGCTCGCCTGGCCTGGCGCCGCAACTTCTACGAGTGAGGGCTCAATACCTGGAGGGTAACGACAGGCGGCGCTGCAAGTTCTAAGATTTCATACAGCATCATTAAAGGAATCAACGTGCGAACTTCACTAGCGGTTCGAGGGATTCGCGAACTCGGTCGGCACTGCTCCCCGATCCGCAGTCCTGCCAAGGCTCTCACTGCATGTGCGATGTTCTGGTTTGCGTCGGCTGTGTTCCATCTGGGCGTATTTATTATCGATGACCGGGCATGGTATGGGGCATCGTCGTGGCGCAAACCAATCGTCTTTTCTATATCAATTAGCTTACTGCTCTGGACTTTTGGCTGGATACTGGACCGTCTGCCGGACAGAACGAAGTTGGCATGGAGTCTTGCCCTTGTGTATAGCCTCGCTTCGACGGTTGAGACTTTACTTATTGCGGTCCAAACCTGGCGGGGTCGAGCATCACACTTTAATGTTCAGACCTCTGGCGATGCCGCAATTTTTGCCGCAATGGGGGTGGTCGTCGGCATCATGGCTCTGCTTCTTGTCACTCTATTTGTTTGGACCCTTGTTGAACGTCTCAAACAACCTCTGGAACGAATGGCAGTGTTTGGCGGGATGGCGCTAGTGATGAGTGCTTTAGGTCTCGGCTCCTGGCTCGTAGCGCTCGGCGTTGCCTATCTCGACAAGTTTGGCACGTACCCCGAAACGGTCATCAGTGGTGCGGCGGGCGTGGCGAAATTTCCGCACGGCATTGCCTTACACGGCATCCAAGTCTTTGTTCTGGCGGCATTCTTTCTAAGCCGATCCGAAATCCCAGCTACCACAGCTAATCGGATGATGCGCGTTGTCATCGCTTCTTATAGCGGAATTCTGCTCTTCGCTTCGCTTCAAAGTTTTGGCGGTCGCGCACCCGCTCGACCTCGATATCGTCGCCGCGGCTCTTCTCTTCAGCAGCTGCGCAGTGCTGACTTCGGCTCTGGTTACCAGCTTACGGTGGTGGCAGAACGCAAGCAGCAGCCCGGCAGGTTCAAGCACAACCAGTGAAATCCCGCCGTAGGCTAAACTAGGCCGGTTAGCACGATCCAGCCGCCAGCAATCCCAATGGCTTCTCAGAGCCGTTTGCTTGACCTGCTCCTGGCCCTCGTTTTGTGTCGTGGCTCAACACCGAAGTTTGAGAGTGGGCGCCGTTCGATTGAGGAGTTCACCGTTAGACTTGAGCGCAGCAAGGCCAACCCCGTCTCGAGAACCTAACCGAGCGCGAACTCGACGTGCTCTTACAACTGGCCCGCAGCTCTGTCGCCTAGGTTGAGCCGGAAAGATCTCAGACTTTCTGATAGCTCGAGAGCATAGCCTGGAGTGTGTCATCGAGCGGCGTCGGTTTGATATCAAATGTCTCGGTCGTAGCCTCGGCGTCAATCACGAAGGGCTTTTCGAACTGGTAAAGAACCTCTTTGAGTTCGCTCATCGTCGGCACAAAAAGACCCAGTAAGTTCAGCACAGCTTTTGGCAGCGTTTTAACCTTGACTGGCTCCACGCCAGCCAGAGCACACATCCGGTGTACAAGTTCCTGTTGGCTGAGTGGCGCTGCGGTTGGCACGTTCCAGGCGCTGCCCCAAGCCTGTTCGTCGCTTGCGATAGTGACCAGAGTTTCAGCTACATCGCCGATGGCGGTCCAACTGTGTGCAACATCGGCTCGGCCTAAGAGCGAAACGGACTTTCCGGCCAGAACCCGAGGCACTACTCGGTCGCCCATTGCAGCGTTTGCGCCGGCCCCGACCCCGATAAAGTCAGATACCCGGGCCTCGGTGACGCGAACCCGCCCGGTTTGGTGCGCGGCCAACGCCTCGTGCCACATGTCCGCCCGAATCTTTCCTTTGACGCTGGGCGGGTCGAGAGGGTCTGAAGCTTTCATCGGACCGTTGTGACTGTTATAGACATAAAGGTTGCTCAGTGTGACCAACACGGCGTCGTTATTGGTTGCTGCGGTCAGAAGCGCTGCTGCTAGTGGTGGCCAATCGCTGCTCCAGCGATGATACGGCGGGCTGGCGCAGTTGTATATTGCGCTTGCGCCTACGGTCAAGCGGGTAATGGCACTAGTGTCGCTGGCGTCGGCTGCTACCAGCTCGATTCCGGCTTGCTCAGGACCCGTGCCGGAGCGGGTGATTACACGGACTTCGTTTCCTTGATCCGCCAAGAGTTTGGCGGTCGCTGTTCCGGTAGCCCCGGACCCAACCACTACGTGGAGCCCTGGAGTGTGTTTGGTCGACTCCTTTGTTTCTACTGCTTCCTTATTTTTTCGGTTGTTGGTGGTGCTGTTACTGGTCATGTCGAGGACTCCTGTCCGAATGGTGGCACGTCGCTGTGTCAAATTTATAAATGTGCATCTGCGGTTGCTTTGCGTCTAGTGATCTAAACCGAGAGCAGTGTTCTCTGTTTGTAGTATGACTGCTGATTTACTAAAAATCAATAGCAACGCTCGCAAATAAGTGCGCTGCTCTTGTTACCTAGCGTTTTTGGGTCCATGCTGAAAGGGTGAATGACAAAAAAGCTGAAGGTGTGCGCGCCAGGGTTCGAGCCGAGCTAACAATGGAAATCAAAATAGCCGCCAGGGCACAACTCTCCGTGAACGGGACGGCGGGGCTGTCACTGCGGGCTATCGCCCGCGACCTCGACATGGCCTCATCGGCCATCTACCGGTATTTCACGAGTCGAGACGAGCTGTTGACGGCGTTGATTGTCGACGCATACGACTCGGTCGGCCAAGCGGTCGAAGATGCCGAAGCCGCCGTCGAACGTCTAGATCATCAGGGCCGGTTTAGAGCCGTCGCTGTTTCACTGCGTCGCTGGGCGATTGAAAATCCAAACGAATACGCCTTGATTTACGGATCGCCAGTACCGGGCTACACGGCTCCCGCTGACACCATTGACCCAGCCACCCGAGTCGCCATGGCCCTACTGGGTGTGCTCGCCGACGTTCAAACCAGCGCCGCCACAAAAACGCTCCCAACCAGCGAAGACCAGCCGTTGGAAGCGGTGCTTGCAGACCTCGTAAACCACACGAAGAGCACTATTGCGCCGGCCAACCTTGCGCTTGGGGTGGAGGTATGGGCTGAGTTATTCGGCCTGATCAGCCTCGAACTGTTTGGACACTTCAACAATGCGGTCAGTGATCCAGAAGTATTCTTCGACAGGGCGGTATCGGCCATGGCCGATCGAATTCTGCCCTGATACCGCCGAACCCAAGCTGTGTTGTCGCTCTGCTATCTGATTGTTTACAGTATTTACGATGCTCCTTTGTTTCGTCCGTTGTGGGTAGGGCCGGGGAGTAATCGTTAGCCGCAATACGCAAGCGCTGTTCGAAGCAAAATCTTCTAAAGAACGCCCGCCAGGCAGACTCACCGCTAGACGCACAGTCTACAAGGGCTAATGAATCAAGCTGATTTGTGCTTGTGGCTGAGATATATTGCTCAGATGAAGCGTTAGGGGCTTGGAAGCCCTCCGGATTTAGTGCGTATCAGCAGTTCCCCCTCAGGGGTATGCACACCTAAGCGTTTGTAAAGGTTGCACTACTACCTCATTGCAGGACCAGGGACTTGTATAATTAGAAGTTGCAGGCGGCGGGTCTGCGAGATCTGGAGGAGGCGCACAAAATGGAGCGAATCGGTGCAAAAACCCTAGGGAACGCTGGCACGACTCTCAAATCGAAGATTGCCCTCGGAGTCGGTCTTGCGGCTCCGGCAGCGGTGGGTATGGCGACGAGTCCTGCCGCTGCCGATCCTGGTGCGACTACTGCCAGCTCACTCGAGACAACGGCTTCTGAATTCGAACCAACCGGCAGCCAAAATAATCGTCCGTCAGCAAACGAACAAGAACTTCACAGCCGGTTTGAGCTACCTTCCGGCGATCGCACTTTCACCAACTTCGGCTACGACACACTGGTTGGCGATAATCCCAGCGCCCCCGAAACCGGGTTTACCCTAAGCAACACGACCGCCTCTCAGTTCGAACCAGCCGACAGCCGAAATGGCCGACCGTCAAACAACAAAGATGCCAAACTAGCACTACATAGCCAGTATGAGCTGCCCTCCGGCGATCGCACTTTCACAAGCTTCGGCTACGACACACTAATTAGCGATAATTCCAGCGCCGCCAAAACTGATTACAGCTCACTCGACACGACCAACTCTCCGTACAGGTCAGACGCCCCTAGCCGATACGAACTTTCCTCCGGTAATAGAACCTTCACAAACTTCGGCGACGACACGGTTGTCGGCGAAGGTTTCGGCGCTCTCGAAGTCAGTGACGGCTCGACTAGAACAACCCACAGTTTTGGGGTTGCGCAGATCTCGGGCAATCGAACGGGCCTGCGAGTTGAAAGCAGCGGAGCACCCACAGAGACTGCCTCGGACATCAGTGCTGAGGAAGCCTGGCAAACCACCGGCTACGCCTTTGCGACTAAGTTAGATCCCTTGTCCTTTCTCTCTCGGGAAGGACGCGGCACTCCAAGAGAATCTGCGGGCCAACCCACAGAAACTCGACCTCTACGGATTGATTCGCTAGCCGAAATTCAACGGACGCTACAGAAGCTAGGCTACGATGTGGGGCCGATCGACGGCATAGACGGGCCGCTCACCCAAAAAGGTGTACGCCAATTCCAGCAAACAAACAGCCTCCAACCCACCGGCGAAATAGACACCGCGACCCAAACACAACTAGCCAAAATCGCTCTCACGTCAAACCAACCCACCAACCCAGCGACAGACAAACAACCCGAAGACTCACAGCTCGATATGTCGGACGCAGTTGTTACACAAGCGCTGAACGCCGGTAACACCGATTCCATAGCTCAAGTGCAGGAGCGCCTGAACAAGCTGAGCTACTGGGCTGGCGCACCCGACGGCGTCATTGGCGACATTACGCGCAACGCACTGGTCGCTTTTCAGAAAGCAGAAGGACTTAGACCTACAGGAGAACCCGACGCTGCGACCCTACTGCGTTTGGCGGAAGCAGCTCTTCCAACCTCGGCCGCAGGCGCCGAAGGCAACCAGGTCACCGTAGACCTAGCACGGCAAATCATACATCTCCATGATGATGACGGCCAGATTGTCCAGACCTACAACACCTCGTCAGGCAAAGCCGGCCATGAAACATCATCTGGCGTATGGAAAGTCGAATGGGAAATAGATGGCATTCGCAACGCTCCGCTCGGGAAGTTGTACCGGCCGAAGTACTTCCACGAGCGCGGCCTCGCCATCCATGGCTCATCGGACGTTGCGAACGAGCCGCGCTCTGCTGGCTGCCTACGCGTAACGAACGAGGCTATGGACAAAATCTGGGAGTCTGGCCTAGTCGAAAAGGGAACTCGCATCGTAGTGGTCTAATTTCTACTACAGATTTACCATCAGCGGGTTTGATAGAGCCCACTTTGAGTGGCGAAATTCGACCAAGAATATGGACTTTGACTAGAGCTGAACAGAGCGCTCTGGTTCAAAACACTGTTGCTCTTGCTTAAGTCGGAGACGTCGGCTTGAGCCTCATCTGTATGAGGGTCAGCCGCTCACGGATCGCAGATCCTGAAATATCAGATGTAGAAGACATAAACCGATTTCCCGAGGGCTAACCAGCTCAGAGTAGGCGTCCCGAAAGTCGACTGCTTCGTAGAAGACGGCACTGCCAGAACCCACGCATCGATATAACGGTCTAAAGCGATGGGGTAACAGTCAGCAACTGCGCCCATTTCATGAGCGGCATCGACTTGGTCGTCGACAAGAGTGAACTGACCCAACCTGATATAGGGGTACTCATCGCTGACCCGGCCAGAACAACGGCACCCTAAACCTGATGGTGATGAACATCGGCTTCGGAGCGCAGGTATTTCCTTTGGTCCGGTAGCACCTTGCGCTGCGATAGGAAGCGCTCGGACCTTTCCTCGTCTAACCAGCAACGTCGAGACGCCTCCCTGCCGCTACAGTTCGACTAGCTGCTAGACCTTACGTGAAAGGCTAGCTACGTGGCTAGGATGTCTAAACTTCGACGAGGGAAGAGCTTATGAGCGAGCAGAATGCCAGCCACCATAAAGCGGAACTTGACCAGTTCATGACCGATCTGGCGGAACGCAACCCTGGAGAGTCCGAGTTCCATCAGGCCGTCCAAGAGGTCGCCAGCACGCTCATTCCGTACATTAACGAGAACCCCGAATACCGGGAAGCTCGCATTCTCGAACGTCTGACCGAACCCGACCGGGTCGTAATTTTCCGTGTTACGTGGGAGGACGACAACGGCGACGTCCAGGTCAACCGGGCGTGGCGGGTGCAGTTCAATAATTCGATCGGCCCCTACAAAGGCGGTATGCGCTTCCACCCCGAGGTGACGTTGAGCGTACTAAAGTTTCTCGGCTTCGAACAGACCCTGAAGAACAGTCTTACAACCCTGCCTATGGGCGGCGCTAAGGGCGGCTCTAACTTTGACCCTAAAGGTCGAAGCGACCGTGAAGTAATGCGCTTTTGCCAGGCCTTGATGACTGAACTTCAAAGGCATATCGGCGAAGACACCGACATTCCAGCTGGCGACATCGGCGTAGGCGCCCGCGAAATTGGCTTCCTCTTCGGGCAGCAAAAGCGTATCAGTGGTCGCTTTACCGGCACGATGACCGGCAAGGGTCTCGCTTTCGGAGGCAGTGCTGGGCGAACCGCTGCAACCGGCTACGGGGCCGTGTACTTCATGGACAAAATGCTAAGCCATGCAGGGCACAGCATCGAAGAGAAACGCTGTGTTGTTTCAGGCTCAGGTAACGTAGCGCTTTACACGATCGAAAAACTTGAACAGCTGGGCGCCATCGCCATCACGGCTTCGGATTCGGACGGTTTCATCCACGACCCCGACGGCATTACGGGCGACCGTCTCGACTGGCTGAAAGACTTGAAGGAAAATCGCCGAGGTCGCATAAGCGAATACGCTGATGAATTTGGCTGCGAGTACCACGAGGGCGAGAAGCCGTGGGGGACTGAATGCGACCTTGCCTTTCCGTCCGCCACGCAGAACGAACTCGGAACCAAGGGCGTGAAGCAACTCATAGACAACGGCGTGCTCGCAGTAGCGGAGGGCGCTAACATGCCAACCGAGCTGGACGCCATCACCGACCTACAGGAGTCGAACGTATTATTCGCTCCCGCCAAAGCAGCCAACGCCGGCGGCGTTGCCGTCTCGGGCCTGGAACAGAGCCAAAATTCATTGCGGATCTTTTGGACTAGTGAAGAAGTCGACAGTCGCTTGCAAGAAATCATGGGCGAGATCCACGAGAAGTGTGTCGAATACGGGGGCTGTGACGACGCCAAACAGGTCGACTACGTGGCCGGAGCCAACATCGCTGGCTTTAAGAAGGTAGCCGACGCAATGCTGGCGTATGGCCACATCTAAATCTTAGAACAAATAGCAACTGCGATACTCAGAGGTACAAGGGGCCTACGTCAGGCTGACCTAGCTGTTGTGCGGTGACTCACACAACCGTCGTGATACCTCACCCACCAAATATGCTCTGGCCCAGGAAGCGCTACTTCGTTCGGCAGCGGGGTGGTCGGGTCTGTCAATTCTGAGTTAGGAGCCGCTGCCTCTCCCCAACTGCGACCTCGGCGACCGAAGCCTTCGAAGCGTCGTTCGCCCAAAGCGCTGAGAATAAAGCCGTGCACGATCCCGGGCTGAGAGTACTGCGAGCCGCCACGCTGATCGACGCTAACTTGGTTATCGCCGAGCAGGTCGCTGGTTTCGAAGTCGAGCTCCCAACCGATAGGTACCCGCTCGCCAAAAGCTCGGGCCAGTAGTTCTGTCGGCTCGTCGATCGCAAGCGCAAAGGCTTCAAGGCCATAGCTCCAATGCATATGCGGTGTTTCGCATATGTGGTCGGCCCACAGGCCGGAACCGCGAACCTCCCAAAGACGTCCGGGGATCGAGAGGTCAGACTCGCAAAGAACTATCGGGTCTTGGTTGTCCAACCAAACACAGATTTGGAGGCAGGCGCGCCGGTACTTATGAAACATTGTTAACCGTGTCGTAAAGGCCATCCGGCGGTTGTCGGCAACAGCGCTGAGTTCGATCTGGTCCTGCCAATCGCCTGCACCGGCGGGCGCTGGCTGCCGGTGCTCGTAGCCCATCAGTCAAGAATAACGGGCTGCGACATCGGTCAACGCCTCAGCGTTTTTCTGAGAGACGGCCCGGGTCGCCCTCGCACGCTGCCGTGGCCGTAGTCCAGTCTCCGCCCTTCCGGTAAGAGCGACGGGACGAGCACCGTTTATACGAAGCTGAACGGTACTAAACCAGGCTAGGCTTTGGACTCATGAAGCTGCTCCAACAAAAGCCTATCTTGACTTGGCTGGCAGTCTTCCTTTTGTCGAACCTTGTTGGTTTTGCGGTGGCGTTGATAACCGATCCGGCCGGGTTCGATAGCTCCGACAGCGCCGTCCCCGAGCGAAACCAGTTGACCACAATCGGACTTTGGGGCGGCGCACTTATCGCGATAGTCCTCCCGGCTGCAGCGTTTCTGGTTGCTTGGGGACATTCAGGCAAGCGAATACTACTTTCGATCCTCGCCGTAGTTCTTATGGCTCCATCCATACTTATGTGGATCCTGCTTCTCGGTGTTCTCAGCAGTTCTTAACCGTGCCCCCCCGAAGTTTCGGATGTCGCAACCGCATAGTGTTACCGAAGCAAACCTGAACGCTCCACGGTTTTCCAGCAATGACTAGCTTAATAGGTCTAGAAGTAGTCCTCGGCGACTTTGGTGCTGGCTTGGGTGATGGTGTAGCCCGCTGTGGCCAAGTCGGTCGTCTCCGATATTGCCGCTAGTTCTCCGGTTACCCACACCGCTCCCCACGTCTCTTCGATTGTTAATGCGTCATCTTTGTCGAGTTTGACCATAACGGTCTGGTTAACCGGTGGGGGAGGGACGTGGACGCAGGCGCCGAAGTAAGGGACGAACAAGAATTCGGTTATAACTTCTGCCTCGTAGTCGAGGGGCGTAACAAACCCGGCCATGTGAATCTTTGCGCCATCCAGCTCGGCGTTTACGATCTCGTTCCTCGTTTCGGTCTCGGCCTGCCATTCTTCGTAGAGCACGTCAGCTTCCGGTGAGCCGTCTGCAACTTCTGCGAGCTGTTCTTGGAACTTCGCATCGTCTTCGTCCACAGAACTACCGGGCACTTGCAGGTCGTCCCATTCAAACAGCTCGTAACCGTCGGGTACCTTCACCGGTGGTGCTTCTTCACCCGGCCCGACCAGGTCGCCGACAGAATCGCCGAACGCTGGAGAATCGGCCCGGGTCCCCTCTTCGAGCGCTGCGCCAGTTCCCGAACATCCTGCAGCGAGACCTATCGCTAGCAGCGATACGACAACTGGCTTCCAACAGTTCTTCACCGACTACATCACCTAATACGTCGTCACAACTGCCTACACTCTTAAGGCTAAACCGTCCTGAAGTGATCTTCGATACGCAATAAACGCAGGCACCAAACCTACCGCTACGGCGCCCAACACAACGCCGAGCAGTATCGATAACTGAGTTTGGTCGAGCCAAGAATGGGTCAAGTTTACCCCAAACCGGTCGGCCACAAGCGGTCGAGCGATTGCCACGAGTCCGTAGAGCGCGGCCACCCCGGCGACGCAGCCCGCTAACACTATCAGTAGTGTTTCGATCATGATCAGAAGTACAACATGGATCGCTTGTGCTCCGATGGCTCGTAGTACAGCTATTTCGCGGCGTCGTTCGTTTAGGGTCGACAGAATTGTCGTCAGCATCCCGAGCAGTCCAGCTACGAGCACGAAGCTAGAGATCACAAACAGAACCTGCTCAAATGTCGAAACTGTTCGCCAAAAATCGGCGAGGGTGGCGCCGGGAACGATAGCAGTCATCGGTTCGGCTTCGTAGTCGTTAATTTCTCGCTGAACTCGAAACGTAAACGCCTTGTTGTCCAGCCCCACCATAAACGCCGTGATAGATGTCGGGGTCAGGTCGAACTGCAGTGTCTGCTCGGCGTTGAGTTGGGCGCCCGAGCGCGTGCCGCCTTCCCAGTCCAGGTGGATTGCCTCGATGCCTGAGAGCGGCACGTGCACGGTTCGGTCTACGGGAGTGCCTGTCTTGTTTAGAATGCCGACAACGCTGAATGGCTTATCGTCGTGGTTGGCGAAGTCGGCCGAGACCAAACCGTGGGACAGGACGATCTCGTCGCCAACTTCGTAGCCGAGACTGCGGGCTACGTCAGCTCCTAGGACGGTGTCGTACACCTCTTCGAACTCGTCGCCGTCTTCAAAAGTTAGTAACTGTTTGTCGCCGTACTTGTAGTGTTCGAAGTAGTCCGTTGTTGTGCCCATCACACGATACCCTCTGTGTGAATCTCCAAGCGAGATCGGCACAGTCCACGCTATTTCGTCTAGTGCGGCTAGTTCTTTGTAGGTTTTCCAACTGACATTGTTGGTGGCGTTACCTACTCGAAAAACGCTGTAGAGCAACAAGTTTGTGGGCCCGCTTCGAGCCCCGACGATTAGATCGGTCTCCGAGACGGTGTTCAGCAGACTGTTCTTCGCTTCTTTTTTTGTTTTGTCAACGCCTAAGAGCAGGGTGACGCTAATCGCTATCGAAAAGATCGTAAGCAGAAGACTTGCGCGACGAAACTTTGCGCTCTTGAGCGCTAGCCACAGCAAAGTCATCGTCCGCCCCTTTGCGAGCTGTCAGATATTCGATCGCTGGCCGTCGGGCCAGCCGGTTTGGCGCCGAACCGTTTATTTCTGGACGTTGAACTGGCAGGTGCTTGGTCGCCCGGTTGCTCTTTACTGGGTTCGGAAACCTCGATAATGCGAGTAAAACCTTCGGTTAGTCGGGGGTCGTGACTTACAAAAACAAGCGTGCATTTTTGTGCTTCAGCTTGTTCGAACAGCAAGTCGAGAAATCGGTTGCGGTTCTCTGCGTCGAGCGCCGATGTTGGTTCGTCGGCGATCAGAATCTCAGGTTCGCCTATCAAAGCTCTGGCTACGGCGACTCGCTGTTGCTGCCCGACACTCAGTTTGCTTACCGTCGCGTTGTGAAAGTCGGCAGCCAAGTTTAGGCAGTGCAGTAGTTGGCGAGCCGACTCGACGACTTCGCAGTTTTTTGCAGCTCGAGATTTTTTACGTTTTGAGAACGCACAAGAAAGCGTGACGTTTTCTAAAACCGTTAGGTAGGGCAGAAGGTTAAATTGTTGGAAAACAACGCCGATGTGGTCGGCCCGAAATTGGTCTCGTTTGCTTGGCGTAAGCGACGCTAGGTCAGTGCCTAGAAGCGCTATGCGTCCGCTTGTTGGCAGATTGACGCCAGCTAATAGATTAAGGAATGTAGTTTTCCCGCCGCCACTCGGACCACGAACAAACAGATGCTCGCCCGCCCCAAGCTGTAGGTGCTCCACGTTCACGATGTCGGCTGATTGTCCAGGCCAACGAAATGTTACGTGCGCCAAATCGATGATCTCGTCGGCATCGTCGCTCACTTATTTAAGTGTAAGGTTGGCCGAAGAGGGCGACAGTTCGGCCGACGATTGACCCGACTCTGAAGCCACCTCAGCATCGATGTCTTCGAGCTTTGGAAATGCGTCAAACAGTTTTGATGTGTCTAGCTGTTCGAGTTGGTCAGAGTTTTTGCATACGAACTCCCACGATGCCGTTATTTCTGCGTGGTTTCCTTCGACTACGACTTCGGTGGCGGCGTCGCCAGACGACTCGCAGCCTGCTTCGGAGTTGATGACGATGATGCTCGGCGACGATAAGACTTTGGTGCGGTCTTCGACGGTAGCAATATCTTCCGCCGAGGTCGCTTCGTTCTCGAAACCAAAGATGTTATCGGTCGGGCTGATGAAGTCAACAACAACGTTCTTGCCGCTCGAAGCGACGGTCAACTCGGAGGAGCCGTGTTCGTGGGCACCAAGTCCGCTCTTGTCCGCCCCGTCATCGTGGCCACCGTCACCGTAGCCGCCTTCATTGCGCTCGACCTAGTCGGGATTTGTTTCGTCTGGGTTCGATTCGACGCTATCGACGTTACTCGCGGTTTGAGTGGTGACGTCAGCCGTACCAGTCACTTGCGTGCTGGTACGATCGCTATCGGAACTACAAGACGAAAGACAAATTAGGGCCAAGGCCAGGAAAAGTATGCGGGTCATGCTCGCTATTTTAGGCTCAAACTGCAAGGCATCGTTAGACGGCAATTTCTGAAGGATTTATCAGCTAGTTTCGATACCAAATTTTTGTAGTTTCCCAGTTTGGTTTATTCGAATTTCCACGACCCGGCTTTTTCAAATCAGTGTTCGAGATCCTTCCGGGTTAGGTGCTACGTGGTCAAGACTTGCACCTGAGAGACGGACTTACAGTTTGCAACCGCCCGACCTGGAAGGACCCCGGTTTTGGTACCGGTTGGTATTAGAGGATCAGGTTTGGTTTGCTGGTTGTTGAGCGTACTCGTTCGGGGTTAGATAGCCGAGCGATGAGTGCCGGTGGTACTGGTTGTAATCGTGTTTCCAGTCGCCGATCACGACTCTTGCTTCGAGCAGGCTGTGGAACTGATTTTGGTTTAAACACTCGTCACGGACCCGGTTGTTGAACGACTCGACATGTCCGTTGAGCCACGGCTCACCCGGCGGGATGTAACTAATCCCGACAGCCTTGCCACCGCAGAATGTTCGCAGAGTTTCCGAAATGAACTCAGGCCCATTATCGCAGCGCAACACCACTGGTTTTCCTCTGGCCTGGATTACCTTTGCCAGTTCGGTTTCAAGTTTGTCGGAGGTGATAGACCGGTCCACAATATTGAGGATTGATTCTCTGGTGTGTTCATCAGTCATCGAACCGATCTTGAATTGGCGGCCGTCGAACGTTGAGTCGTATTGGAAATCGATAGCCCACACCTGGTTCGGAGCTGACGCAGCCGCTAACTCCGGAACTGTCGAATGACCGGTCCGTTTCCGTCGCCTGCGTTTCTGCACCCGTAAACCCTCTTCTCGCCATACTCGCTGCACCTTTTTCCGGTTCACTACATGACCCTCGGCCCGTAGCTCGGCCCACGCCCTCCGGTAACCTTTCCGCTGATTCCTCGGCTGAAACGCAAACTTGTTGAGCCAATCACGCAGCCACCGATCCCGGTCACCGCTACCAACATCAACCCGACGGTACCGTCGTTGTGTCGACCGGGACTGCCCGAAAATTCGGCACGCTCGCCGCTCAGAAATTCCAACCCGTTCACAAACAACCTCGACAGCCCGACCCTTCGCGGCCGGGCTCACCATTTTCCCTCCGCTACTTCCTTAAACGCCAAAACTTCGAGTTCTTTATCCGCCACGAGGCGTTTCAAACGGGCGTTCCCCTCCTTTAACCGGTGAAGTTCTTTCACTTCATCGGTCCCCATCGACCCGTATCGTTTCCGCCAGTTATAGACCGTGGCTGATGACACCCCGATCTGTCGGGCTACTTCATCGACACTGTTCCCAGCCTCAGACAACCGGTCAGCCTCGCGAAGCTTCCGCACAATCTGTTCTGGAGAATGGTTCTTCCGTTTTCCCATTGGTTCAGACTTCTTTCCGCCCACAAAGGGCATCATAGGTTCTAAAACCAACCGGCACCGCCACAAGGGGTCACGCCAATCTCACGAAACGGGCGATATCGCGAGGCACGCCCAAGAAAGTAGCGAACCAAATGACAAGCGCTGTGCTCGATAGTAGCAATTGGCCCAGTTCGGTTAACTCCGACAAACTACGGCCGCCGCCGACGACGAAGGAGCCGGTTAATAGTCCGATAGTGCACGAAATCATTATCGGCGGCACGACCCAAATTAGAAGGCCCGTCCGCACCTCAGCCCGGCTGTAGCCAAGACTCAGCGGAAGAGCTAGGTAGCGTCTTCGGACGAATATCATCCCTGACGCTGCGGCCGCTATTACGGAGCCCACCGCTGCTGGCAGATACCGCCCTGTCGAACGGCGATGTGCCTGGAACGGGTCAAGGGTCTCTGGAATTGCGGGAGCGACGGCTTCCGGCTGTACTTTCTTGCCAGAGGCCGCCTGGACTTGAGCGCCTGCTAAGGAGCTAAGGTGCGGTCTCAGGGACCATGGGGCTACCCCCAGGCAGTAAGAACTTCCATTCCCAAAACTAGACGAATCGAGGACGCTCCCCGGAGCGAATAAGATAAGACCAGACCTACCTTCCGGTATCTTCACATCAGCTTCGGTGAGCACTCCCAGCAAGGCGTCAGGTTCTCTAGAAATAGAGCCGATGTCTACGTCGGCTCCAGGCGCTTCGATTTGTACGCCCGAAGCGAAGTAAGGATCGCCGACCAGAACTTCTTCACGTAGTCCCTGGTCTACCCCGAGCGTTCTACGAGTAAGTCGCGGACGCTGCAACCGCAAGCCTGTCACCGCCAATCCCCCTTTAATCCCACTGCCGGAGAATTCGTTTACGGCTTGACAATCACTGGCAGTGAGAGAATTTTCACCAACGACCTCTTCGTCTAGTGTCAATCGAATTAGCAGAAAACCCTGGCTTTCAAGCTCAGTCACCTGCTCGTGAAACTCTCGGTAACTCGACGTATTCGCTTCGCACAACGACCGGAAGTACAGGCAACGCCGCATGAGCGCAACGATTCTTGGCAACCCGCCTACGGCAACGGAAACCGCTTCACCAGCCGACGACGCTAAACGCCAGAAACGGCGAGACGCAGGCTGGATGGTCCGAGCGTTGAACGCTTCACTGTTCCCAGAAACGAAATGGGCGTACTGCGGCAACCCGTTAGGCAAACAAGTCGCCCTAAAGAACCTCGCAGGCACCAACATGGTCCAACCGTCGGGGATTGCTACGTGTGCTTCTCCGTGGGCGTGCCTTTCCTGTGCCGCCAAGATCCGCTCGACACGAGCCAAAGAAGTCGACCACCTCGTCAAAGCACACCTCGCACTAGGCAAAGGCGTCACGTTTCTGACGTTCACTATCCCCCACCAACTCCAAGACGAACTCAACACCACCCTCGGAACAATCAAGAAAGCATGGCGCTCGATGGTCTCCGGCTCCGCCTACGCCGGACGCAAACAACCAGACGGCACCTACAGCGGAGGGTTCAAGAACCAGTGGGGCGTGATCGGCAACATCCGAGCATTGGAAATCACAGATGGCAAAGCAGGGTGGCACCCACATCTCCATGTTCTCGTCTTCCACGATGAACGGCTCGACCCCGAAGACGGCACCCTCCAACAGTTCCGGGCCTGGTGGGCGAACCGTTGGGCCAACTACATCCGCAAACAACTAGACCGAGAAGTCCACGCAGAACGAGGCGTCGACGCCGTACCGGTGCTCGACTCCAAAGGCCTAGGCGTCTACGTCTCAAAGATCCACCTCGAACTAACACGCTCCGACCTCAAAACCGCCAGACGCAAGAACCGCACCCCATGGCAAATCGCAGCAGCCACCGGCGACACCCAAGACATGGCCCGCTGGGCCGAATACTGCGAGACAACCAAAGGCTCATGGCTCCTCACCGGCCTCCCCGCACTCAGAAAGATCTACCCAATGCCAGAACCAGAACTAACAGACGAAGAAATCGCACAACAAGAACAAGACGGCACCATCATCGCCCACATCGACGGAAAACTCTGGCGCAAAGCACGCACCCACAAACACGCACCACTCATCGCCCGAGCCCTCACCGCCTACGAAACAGGAGGCATCAAAGCAACCGCCCGAGTCCTCGCCCAAACCGGGCTCGACATCGAAATCACAACAGCCCACGACGGGCTACCACTCATCACACAAAGGAACCAACAATGACCATCGAAGCCACAAGTAGCCAACTGATCTACTCCGTTTCCGAAGCGGCCGACACACTTCGCCTTGGCCGCACGGCGACCTATGAGCTGATCAGCACTGGCCAACTCGCCAGCATCAAAGTCGGCCGACGAAGACTCATCACGCACGAGGACCTGACCGTGTTCATTCAGGCGCAGAGACACAAGGCGGCGGCATGAGAGGGAAAGGCGAAGGATCTGTTAGTCGGTCACCAGACGGAGCCGGATGGGTTGCGAGAATTGAGCTACCTCAGCGGAACGGCAAACGGCGACGCAAGAAGAAGCGAGCCAAGACACGAGCCGAGGCTCAAAGGCTTCTCCGGACAATGCGAACAGAGCTTGAACAGTTCGGTTCAACAAGCGACGCCCAACGCACAGTCGACGACGCCATTGAAAGCTATATGAAGGTGCGTCGGCAAGACCAGATCAGCCCCGGCGCAATTGAAGATGTCGAGTGGGCGAGCCGGATAGTCGCCGATGAACTCGGCGGGACTCGCCTCACAGACTTGACGGTTATCGATTGCGATCAATTTCTAGAGCGTTGCGCCAACGGCGACGGCGAGCGCAACCCCACAAGTCGTGACCGGATCAAGAGACTGCGAAGATCGCTCATACGAACACTGGACAATGAGATGCGTACGGGAAGGCTCAACCGGAACGTGGCCGGTCTGTCGGTTTTGCCGGCCAGCACTAAGCCAACCAAGGACCCCCAAGCTTTGAGCCATGCCCAACTCGAAGCATTGTTGAATCGAGCTGTGAAGGCTCGCCTGATTGTCGTTGATCTTTGCGGGCGAAACGGTTTACGACCCGCCGAAGCCCGAGGTCTCCGCTGGTCCGATCTAGACCTTGACGCAGCCGAGCTAACCGTCAACGGCCAGCAAAATCGGCACAACGAACGGACCAACGTGAAGAAGGCCCACAATGCCGCTCGTACGATTCGTCTCGATCAACAGACCATCGCACGACTCAAGACCTGGCGAGAACACCAGACCGCCATGCGGGAGAAAGCTGGACCCGCCTGGACAGGTCTAGACGTTGTCGCCTCAACCGCCACAGGTACACCCATCGATCGCCAAAGCCTGGGACGATCGATGCGAATACTCAGCTCCCACGTCGGTATCGAGCCTTCGGCAACTCCATACGACTTGCGCCACACAGCCATCAGCCACCAAGCCGACGCCGGACGATCAACCTGGGAAATCGCCGACTGGGCCGGAACCTCCGAAGCAATGGTCATCAAGGTCTACCGCCACAGACTAAAACGGGTAGCTGGTCTCACGCCAGCAGAGCTGACTGATGGAGGAACTAGCGCCTGATCGAGGCTTTCAGCATTGCCGTAATAAGCTTGACAAGTTCCGTATCCGAACAACGAGCCAGGGCAGGAAAGTCTTCGCAGATTTTCTTTGCGCAATGTAGCGCTCGCCCCGCCTCAGTTTTGGTAGCTGGACCATCGGCTGTGGCTGGAAAATAGTCTGCCCTTTCTCGGGAGCTCTTTAGCTCAGCGAAGTTTCGACAAGCTCCCAAGACCGTCTGACCAGGGCGTTCCGTGAAACCGTATTTCTCAACTTGTTTGAGCCATGCCTTGTACTTTCGCCAGTGCTGGCCTTCGGTGCGGATCCAATTGTGTTGGCCACCTGATACATCTGGCCGTGCTGAAACCAACTTCGCGCCTCTTCGATGGCTTCTGGCGTTGCGAAGATTAGCGGTGAGCCGTTTTCGATAATGCAGTGGAATGCCGCATAGTAGGACGTCGAAATGGATCGCCGCCAATCGCCCTGATGCTCACCCGAATCGTAGAGTTTATTCGCCGTATCCAGAAAGTCGTTAGCAGCTGACATTTGGGTTGATACGACGCCAACTTCCGTCCTCTCCACGGGCAGCGTCGTGTTCGGCTTTCGTGCGACAGATCGTTTCTACCATGACATCGAGACCAGCAAGAGCCTCCCAGACGGCGTCTGAAGATTGGGCACAAGCCTCTGAAGCCTCCTCGTTCCACTCGTCAAAGTCAAGAATTAGAACGACTACAACCACGTCTGATTGGAACTCGTCGTCGTAGCGGACGCGATATTCGCATGCCTGAACCGCCTGATGCATCGAGGCGGACCGGAGAGCCTCGCCAAAAGGCTCAGTAAGGGGCTGTTTTGTGGACATACATCAATTGTAGGCTATACAGCACCTAGCTGTCTCCTCGCAGCGGGGTACAACGGCACCCTTGTGGCCGGGAGCGAACAGTACTATCGGGCGAGCAGAGTACTGGGCAACGGACGAGCCTGCCACCATCGGGTACCAGAGACGAAAACGGTCAGCCTGCAACTCCGCAGAACACGCTATATTAGCGGGTGGAGGTGTCTGAGTGCCTGGTGGGCTCCCCCGCCTTCAAAGCGGGCGTGCGGTGTGAACCATCGCAGGCGGGTTCGATTCCCGTCCACCTCCGCCAACCCAGAGTAACCACCTCTCGCGCAGCATGAGAGCGCCGGCTTAAACCGCCCCGATCCCGTTCATTTCGGGCCGGGCGCCATTGACGACCCGACCCGTAACGAACGGCGCGTTTGAAAACTATTTGATGAGGTCGCCGCCCGGGCTCACGACGTACCAGACCCCACCTACGCCTTGACCGGCGGTATCGCCTGCGCCGGTCTCGCTCACGTAGTAGTAAAGCGGCCAGTCGCCCGCTTTGAGCTGTTTCTTACCGCCTGCGCCGTCGACCAGCGAAAATATTGCGGGGTCGAGCCCGGCGGGCAGCGCATCACCATCGACGGTTACTGCGGGCCAGGCGCCCAAGCAGCTGCCCGTACATGTCGGCAAACCATCGGTGTCTTTGGTGTAGCCGTAGACGGCGAGGCCGTTTGAGTCGACGAGTATGTCGCCAGAGTCGGTTTTGGCTGAGGTCACGAATCCTGCACCTTCAGCAGTTTCATCATCGACACTCTCATCGCCAGCAGCGTCAGCGGCTTCATCACCAGCAACAGTGCCACTAGCAACGGTGTCAGCAGTCCTCGTGTCGGTTGCAGCATTACGGGCCACGGTGTCTTCGACAACTACAGCGGTCGTCTCGGCGATAGTGTCGCCTCCAAGGGCAGCGGTCGTTTGCGTGCTCGTCTCCGACGAGCCACAAGCAGACGCAGCAAGCACTAAGGCGACTAGCGTTGCCGCCAGCTTTGCTTTTGAAAATTTCACAGGTTCACTCCTCAAAAATTTTAATTTGTTTCGAAGCCCGACTGACCTGGCTAGCAAATATGTCAACCTCTTGGACGTCGAGCGATATGCCTGACCCAACCCTAACCAGCCGCAGACTCTTTCGGGCTCCGCCGGTCTACTTCCCAGGGTCCTCACCGATTTCTTTAAGACCATCGCCTAGCGCAGCCCGCAGACGACGCGCCAGATCGGGACTCATATCGCCAACCAAACCTTCGCCAGCGCTTCCCACCTCTTCAACGGTTAGAACAACTCGCGGTACTGCGTCTTCGTAGTCGTCCGAAATGGCGACGCCCCAGCTGATGGGGATCAGTTCGTCCTCTTGCCAGCCCGGCGGCATGTCGGCTTCGTTAAAGGGGTAATCGTCGATAGATCTTCGCATCACTCGAGCCTAGACCGACTGCGCTATCTGGCGGAATTTATTGACTTGCTGTCCGGTTGCGTAGATATGGCTAGGCCCAACAGATCTAGCAGAGAGCAGGAAATACATGGCGACTATAGACCTCACGAAAGACAAATTTGAAAAGACGGTGACGTCCGACGGCATCGTGCTCGTCGACTTTTGGGCCAGCTGGTGTGGGCCTTGCCGCACGTTTGGCCCCATCTTTGAGGCTTCATCGGAAAATCACGACGATATTACTTTCGCCAAAGTCGACACCGAAGCAGAACAGGAACTAGCGGGCGGCCTTAATATACGCTCAATTCCGACAGTCATGGCGTTCCGCGACGGAATCCAAGTGTTTTCTCAACCCGGAGCCCTTCCGGAAGATGCTTTAGAGGAACTAATTACAAAGATTGCGGCGCTCGACATGGACGAAGTCCGCGCCGCCGCATCGCCATCAACTCTTACCGACCAGCTCAGCTAAAGACTGTGTTCAGTTGAGCTGATCGACCGTAGCGCTTCTTGCTGGTAGGGCCCGACCGGGCTGATCGAGTATCCGGTGGAGTCGAGCGTCGTCGGGTAACATCGCCTCGGCGAATAGATGACCCTGGAAAAGCGCGCATCCTGCTTGCAGCAAGGTCCGACGTTGGTACTCGGTTTCGACACCCTCGCCGACAGGGGTGAGCCCAAACCGTAAAGCAACTTCGATAATGGTTTCGGCGAGCCGTTTTGACGAGGCAGACGGGTAATCTTCGCTCATACCTTGCACAAAACTTTTGTCGATCTTCAGATAGTCGACTGGCAGCCGGTCGAGATACGACAGCGCCGAGTAGCCGGTTCCAAAATCATCGATCGCTATCGTGAGCCCGATTGAGCGGAGCTGCTCGAGCACCCTGAACGATGTGTGACGGTGATCGACCACCACGCTCTCGGTAATCTCGAGCATCAGGGCCGAGGCGGGCAAATCGTTACGTGCGAGAGTCCGCCCTACGATGTTTGCAAACTCGGGGTCGCACAACTGCAGAGACGAAATATTACAAGACAGTTTAAGGTGGTGTCGGGCGGTCGAAGTTAAACGCCACTGCCGAAGCTGTGCACATGCTTTATCGAGGAGCTGTTCGCCCAAGGTTGATATCAAGCCGAGGTCTTCGGCAATCGAGATGAACTCTGCTGGCGAGACCGCTCCGACTCGAGGGTTATCCCAGCGAGCTAAAGCCTCTAGAGCCATAACCTTCTGAGTCATGGCATCGGCTATCGGCTGATAGGCAAGCACAATTTCATCTTTTAAGATCGCTCGTCGAAGTTCGCTTTCTATAAGAAAGCGGTTCGCCACTTCGGCCCTGTAGCTCTCGTCGAAAACTTGCCAGCGTTCGGTGGAGGAACGCTTAGCCCGGTACATTGCGGTGTCGGCGTCGCGTAAGACGTCGTCGGGTTCAACAAACCTTGATGTTGCCAGGGCCACCCCGATAGAGGCCCCAATGTGGACGTTCCTGTCCCCAAATTCGACCGGACCGTGCAACCGATCGCTTAGCTTTCTGGCTAAGTCTTCGGCGCTCTCTGTCGGCCCAAGCGTCGCAATTAGAGCGAACTCGTCGCCCCCAAGGCGGGCCACTATGTCGTCCCCGGAAGCAACATCCTGCAGCTTCGCAGCGACCTCCACTAAAAGGCTGTCGCCAGCATCGTGGCCGAACGTGTCGTTCACTAGTTTGAAGCGATCGAGGTCAATGACCGCAGCGACCAGCCGTTCACCCGACGGCATCTGCGACCACATCTGAGTCATCCGTTGACGCAACGAATACCGATTCGCTAATTTTGTCAGACTATCGTGACGTGCCAGTCGAGAAAGTTCGCTTTCGTGAGATTTCCGTTTGGTAATATCTTCGATGCTGGCAACCCACCCTATCCCACTGCGAGCGTCGCCCTCCGAAGCTTTCACTTCGGCAACGCTGACCGACACCCAAATTTTCTCGCCGTCTGGCCGCAGAATACGAAGTTCGAATACTAGATCGACGGCCGCGCCCGCATCGTTCGGATGCAACAACCGCTCGAAGTGGTGGAGATCCTTATGGGGGACATGCTCCAACCAGCCGAAGCCCTCGAGTTGCGCAACAGAACGGCCAAATATTTCTTCGGCCTGCTCGTTCACATATGTGCAACGACCCGCAACATCGGTGAAAACTATTCCGTTAGGTAAGCAACGGGCGAGCGATCGGAAGAGTTCTTCGCGCCCAGAGAGCGACGATATTGTTGCGGCAAGCTCCTCGGATGCGAGTCGAGTCGAGTGGTCGGTCAAGCGGCGCTGACGCTCAAACTCGTCGTAGGTAGAGCCAACCAGAACCAGAAATCGTTCAAACTCGGCCCGCTGGACACCCTCGCTTGAGACTCCAGCCTTGCGGAGCTGTCGCTCTAGAAGCCTCTTCGAGCGGCTGAACTTTTCAGACTTCACTAGCGTTGCGCTCGCCTATCACGGCGAGTGTCATCGTCTGGTTGTGCAATTCGCACGTTCCGTTACGCCCCGGTCCGAGTTCACCGTATGAGTAGTAGCCGACCAGACGAGTCCCCGGACCTAAAACATCTGCGACGGCGTCCAGCTCATCCTCCACTCGGCTGCCCAGCACAAGCCTGCGTCCAATGCAGCTGACGCCGATACAGATTGTTTCCAAAGCATCTCCGGACGAGTCGATCGCTAGCTCTGCTGAGTCAGCGGCACCGTCGATCAAGCCGTCGAAGGTGGCTCGCATTAGCTGAGCTCGCCAGCCAGTGGGGACCTCACCGGCGAAAGTCATAGTGCTGGTTTCGTGGTCGACACTGAGAATTGAGCGGATTAGGTGTTCTTTGTGATTGGATTCGGGCGGCCGTATAGCCAACGGAAATAGCAGTGCGGACCCGGGCAACTCTTCGGCGAGGTCGCCAAGGTATCGTTTGTAAAGTTCTAGAGCCGGTTCGCCGTCGAGTTCCTGTAGGATTGCATCTTCTGCCGCAGTAATTACTCGCTCGGGCCCAAAGAGTTCCCAGCCACCGCCGGAGCCGGTCCGAATATCTAAATGCTGACCTGAGAGGCCCACCGCAGTTACCCGTTCGGGGGACACAGACTCGCTATCGAGGACACACGTTTCGGTAAACTCGTCGCCATCCGCTGCGAGCCCCCCGAATATTGTTGTGCCCGCTGGCAAGGCTACCGATAAACCCTCGACAAGCCCCGTACCGTTGCAGTGTGTTCCGTCGGATAAAACGAAAACGGCTTTTAGGTCGTTGCGTAGCAGTTCTCGCCCTAGCTTTTCGCCAGCGTCTCGAGATCCGGCTGCGGAGTCCAGGGTAACCGTTGCCTGCTGCAGGGTCGAAAAGTCGAACCGCAAGCCAACAACGATCGGCTTTTCGTCGTAAAGGGCGGCCGTAATAAAATGCCCGGCCGTCGAGCATCCGGCTAGGAGCGCAGACGGGAACGCACTGCGAAGCATCAAGAAAAATGCAGAATCTTGGAGAGTCGCTCGGTTCCCAAAAACTAGGATTAGAGTATTTGGGGTGTCGAAACCATCCACCGAGACTATCCGGCCACCTTCGACTCTCTGTGCAAATGTTTTCATTCGGATACCTCTTGCGGATGCAGTTCCTGTCGAGGTATCGACCTTTACTGAACGGGCCTTGAGCTGATTGTCTGCGTCGACTCAGCCGATGTTCGCCCCAGTTCCCCGGTTTCCCGCTTCGTCCGCACGGTTGCACAACAACCTTTGCAGCACCGCCAGGGATGCGGAGCCGGGACACTTCCGATAATCGTGCTGCAGCGATGACCGAACAACCGCCAGACGGCCCGCCAGGCGTTTCTCGTGACGATGCGCGCGAAATAGCGGTCATTGCGCTTCTGGCGGTAGCTGCGATTCGAATCGTGGCGGGTGTTCTGCAAGCGCTCGAAGAATTTTCCGGGGCGTACACCTGGGAAAGTGTTCTAAGTCGCTTTCTTGCTCCCGTTGGGGCAACGCTCGGCGTTATCTGCCTTGCGGCCGTAGTCCTAGTCGTTCTCGCCCCCAACGGAAGCGTGACTCCACGACTGCTGAACCTGACGAGAAAGCTGGCCGGACTAGTCATGACGCTCGGAATGCTTTCCGCAGTTCTAGCCGTCAGCATCTCGGGAACTCGCCTTGCCGGCATTTGGATAGCGATGAATAACGGTTTGGCGGCCGCCATTCTTGCCGGAGCCGGCTGGTGGATTCTAAAAAACTTTAACAGCTGGCGTTAGCTCCTTTCGCGCTCAGCGCCTCTTTAGGTGGGCCTGATCTGAAAGGTCCAAGAACCGATGCTACATAGTTCTCGGCGGGCGCTTCTGCCGAATTGTTCAAAACTCCGAGACGGTCGGAGTAGACACCTGGCTGACGCTCGCCGTGAACTCTTTGCCCACCGGCTCCGCATTCGACAGTATATACGTCTGAGCGGGTTTGAGTGCCGATGGGCAGATGTCCGACGGGATGGGACCGGTTAACGTCTCGGTAGGATGGGGCCGGCCGGGCTGGTTGTCCCTAAACATTTTGACGGCTCGGTAGGAGTATCCATGGAAATCGCTGACTCGGTTCTGGATCTCATCGGAGAAACGCCGATGGTTCGACTTCGCCACGTGACCGATGGCATCTTGTGCCCCGTCGTAGCCAAGGTTGAGTTGACCAACCCGGGCGGCAGCGCCAAGGACCGTCCCGCCCTGACGATGATCGAAGCGGCCGAACGGGACGGCGTGCTCAAACCGGGCGGCACTATTGTTGAGCCTACTTCAGGCAACACCGGCGTTGGGCTGGCAATTGTGGCAGCGCACCGGGGCTACGACTGCGTCTTCGTGGTGACCGACAAAGTCGCTCCCGAAAAAATTGACCTGCTGCGAGCCTACGGTGCCGAAGTGGTCGTGTGCCCTGTGGCCGTACCTCCAGACGACCCGGCTTCGTACTATTCGACAGCTGAGCGGCTTGTGGCTGAAATCCCGAACGCATTTCGGCCCAACCAGTACGCCAACCCTGCCAACCCCCAAGCTCACTTCGAAACGACCGGCCCGGAAATTTGGCGACAGACCGACGGCAAGATCACACACTTCGTAGCCGGAGCGGGAACCGGTGGCACACTGTCCGGGGTTGGCAAGTATCTGAAGACACAAAATTCGGACATAAAAATAATTGCTGCGGACCCTGAAGGTTCTGTGTACTCGGGCGGTTCCGGTCGACCATACCTTGTGGAAGGTGTCGGTGAAGATTTTTGGCCGACCACCTACGACCCGGCGGTTGTCGACCAGGTAATTGCCATATCGGACCAAAATTCGTTCCTCGCCGCTCGAGCTGTCTCCCGCAAAGAAGGTCTTCTAATTGGCGGCTCTTGTGGGACCGCCGTGGCTGCGGCGCTCGAACTCGCCTCAGATCTTACCGCCGACGACCTTGTCGTTGTGCTACTTCCCGACTCGGGTCGCGGCTACCTCAGCCGCGTCTTCAACGACGAATGGATGGCAGGCTACGGCTTCTTAACTTCGGACGGGCCAATTGTTTCCGATGTGATCAAAGGCAAGGACGGCGACGTGCCAAAACTTGTTTACCTTCAGCCGGGTGCGAGCGTGCGCGACGCCGTCAACCTTATGCACGAACATGACGTCTCTCAGTTGCCGGTAGCCAAGGGTGAAATGCCGCTAGCCGCAGCCGAAGTGATGGGGTCGATCGATGAGCTACGGATCATGGAGTCGGCGTTCGGCGACAGCTCGGTCATGGACCGCTCGGTTGAAGATGTGATGAGCCCGATGATGCCGACCATCGGCATAGGCCAGCCTGTAGAGCTTGCAGTACGGCTGCTCGACGTTGCACCGGCTTTGCTTGTTCTTGACGGCGGCCGACCCCGCAATGTCATAGCCAGGGCCGACCTACTCGGTTTTCTTTCCGATGATTCCTCTGCAACTTCTACTAATGGCGTATCGAACTCTGGAGACGAACAATGACAACCGAAGATTCTCACAGCTGGGGCTTCTCGACAAAGGCCATCCACGTCGGCCAAGATCCGGAACCAATCACCGGAGCGGTAACGGTTCCCGTCTTCCAAACGTCGACGTTTGCCCAAGAGGCGGTCGGCAAGCACTCGGGCTACGAATATGCTCGTACCGGAAATCCGACTAGGACGGCACTGCAGACCGCACTGGCTGCGATGGAAGGCGCTGCGTTTGGAGTTTCCTTTGCGAGCGGGTTGGCCGCCGAGGATGCAATCTTGCGTGTGCTCGAGCCGGGAGACCATGTTGTTCTCGGCAACGACGCCTACGGCGGAACCTTCCGTTTGATCTCGGAAGTTTTTGGTAAGTCTGGCATTACCTGGTCGGCCCATGACCTTGCCAACCCCGAAGCGCTTCAAGCCGAATGGCCCTCAAACACTAAAATGGTGTGGGCCGAAACGCCTACTAACCCGTTGCTTTCAATCGTCGACATCGGTGAACTCGCATCGGTTGTGGCCCAACGACCGGAAGCATCCCTCGTCATTGACAACACGTTTGCGACACCGTACCTGCAGCAACCGTTAACCCACGGCGCCGATATTGTGATACATTCCACAACAAAGTATCTTGGTGGCCACTCTGATGTTGTCGGCGGATTTGTCGCAACAAACGACGCCAAAATTCATGACCATTTGACTTTCTTGCAGAATGCGGTCGGCGCTGTTCCTGGTCCCTGGGACTGCTACCTGACGATGCGGGGGGCTAAAACGCTCGCCGTGCGCATGGATCGCCACAACGACAATGCAAGCCAGGTCGTCGAACTGTTGTCGGACCATCCGAAGGTTACGAAGGTTCTGTGGCCAGGTCTGGAAACCCATCCGGGCCACGAAGCAGCCAAGAAGCAGATGACTGGTTTTGGCGGCATGGTCAGCTTCCAACTCGGCAGTCGAGACGCCGCCATTCGGGTTACCGAAGCGACGGGGCTTTTTACCTTGGCTGAGTCGCTCGGCGCTGTAGAGTCGTTGATCGAACACCCCGGCGTAATGACCCACGCATCAGCTGCCGGGTCACCGTTGGAAGTCCCAGACGATTTGGTTCGGCTTTCGGTCGGGATAGAAGACGCCGCCGATCTGCTGACCGATTTGCGTATTGCCCTCGACGCGGCTTGAACGGCTTCCCGAACGCGTTACTCCTTTATCGCTGAGGTGCCGAGCCGCGAGCCGTAACCCGCACGATGAGCTCGTTCAAGCCCAAGACGACTCCGTAATCAAACCACGAGGGCCGACCCGACAATCGTGTCGGAGCCCCGAAAACTATCTAGTCGCCTCGTTGCAGTGGGAGTCTCAATGATCAAAGAAATCGGGGCTTCGGGACCTGAGAGAGCGGGACGCTCCTCGATCGTTCTGACCAAGCCCGCAGACATTTCTGAAAGCGGCTTCTTCGACCCCGAGCACCCAGATCACGAGGTGCCCGAAATTGTGCTCAGACGGGTACTTCAGAAAGGGAAAGAGATTTTCCAGTTGGAGCACCCTATTGGGTACTGGGACCGGCATCTCGGCGGGATAGTCGTGCCCCACGATCTAGCCTCGTTTTTTACCGACCTGACTTCGGTGCCTCAGCTCCTCACGTGGCTCATCCCCAAAACCGGCAACCATCTGCCCGCTGCGTTACTTCACGACGGTATGGTGCTGGCGCCCGACGAGCCGCAAACATATACGGCTGAGCGTGAAATTACGCGCGTCGAGGCAGACCGCGTGTTTCGTGATGCTATGAAAGATCTTGCAACTCCAGCGCTTACCCGCTGGCTCATTTGGTCGACCGTGGCCGCGGCGACGAAGACGCAGAAAGTTGCGTGGATATCCGACAGCTCTGCCGATCGTTCCGAGTTCGCAGAGCTGGACGACGGCACCGAAATTGTTCCTTCTCTCCGCTCGGCGCAGTCCACTCTCGTGGCCTCGCAGAGCTGGTTGGGGTGGCTCACCGTTGCCGGCATGGCGCTACTAGTCACTGTTCTCGGAACCATCGCTACCCTCGAAATTTTTGACTGCTGGAATTTGATACCGGCACTCGAGGGGCAACCAACGGTTATCGAATTTGGGGTCGGCGTAGTCGGTGCCATTATCGCTCCTGTGATCTTGTCTCTGTTCTGGGGGAGCGAGTGGCGAGCTGGCATCATCCTCGGCATCGCAATCTCAATGCTTCTACACTTGATGGCCGCCATCCTTATCGTCTTTGGTGTCTTTCGAGCAGCAGACAATTTCTCGGCAAGAAGATACGGACTCGCAGCTGTCTGGTTGACTGTTTCTTTCAGCTTGACGACGGCTCTCAGTTTGCTAGTTACGCTGGTCTGTCGATAACGACGGCACCTCTACTCGCCGTGGACGTACGTCCAGCCGAAACGTCCCTTAATACAAAGATTGCCTGAGGTGACATCGTGATCGTCGGGCGAGGTTACCTTGACGATCGTTTCGTCTTGAACATGCAGTTCAAGGTTGCAGCCCACCCCGCAGTACGAACAAATAGTTTGGGTCACGGTTTGTTCCTTTGGTTTCCAGTTCAATTGTCCTCGAAGGTCGAATTCGGTTTTGAACTGCAGAGCATTTGTCGGGCAGACGGCTACGCAGTTCCCGCAATAGACACAGGCCGAGTCCGGCAAGCTGGTGTCGAACTCTGTCCGTATGCGAGCGCTTTCGCCGCGCCCGGCAACAGCTATCGCAAAGGTGTGTTGAGCATCGTCGCCGCAGGCTTCGACGCACTTGTAACAGAGCACACACTTGTCGTAGTCGCGAATGTAGAGGTCGTCCTGGATTCGAATCTCTTCGTCGACTTTGGACGCATCACTGCCGTATCGAGAGGCATCTGCCCCGTAGTGCGCACCCCAGCGGGTTAGGTCGTCCGCCTGGCTGAGGTCGACGCTTGATCCAAGAAATTCGAGGATCATTTTGCGGCTGTGCCGGACCCGTTCGCTGTCGGTCTGGATGACCATTTCGTCTTCGGCCTGACGTGAGCACGAAGGTATTAGTGTGCGGGCGCCCTGCTGTTCGACCACACATACTCGGCATGCGTTTACCGGTGTCAAGTTTTCGGCGTAGCACAACGTGGGCGTTTCGACTCCTGCGGCGTTGCAGGCGTCGAGCACCGACGCCCCTTTAGCGACCTGCACCGATTCGCCGTCGATGGACAGCTGAACAAAGGTTTCGGTCTGAGTTTCCAAAGTAGCGGTTTCTGGTGTCACAGTTTCTGGTGTCACAGTTTCTGGTGTCACAGTTTCTGGTGTCACAGTTTCTGGTGTCACAGTTGGTGCTACGGCTCTTGGCGCAGCTGACTCTGAGGGTTGTGGTTTCATCGTGGTGGTCTCATCGTCATGGCTTCATCATCGTGGTTCACAGTTTGTCCTTCAACAGCGCGACGTCAGGTTACGTCCACGCCGACGAGACCCAGATCGATTCCTGAACGCACTGCGGAGGCCGCCGTATGGCCGAGACCACAAATAGACGCATCTTTCATAGCTCGGTCCATTTCGTCGAGCAGATCAATTTGAACGCCACCCGGCCTGCCCCCACTTTGGACCAGCACTTCGTGCTGGCGGACAGTGCCGACACGACAAGGCACGCACTGGCCACACGACTCATTTCGAAAGAACTCGGCCAGCCGGGTAAGTACCGGGCCAAAGTCGACCGTGTCATTAAACGCCATAACAACACCAGACCCTAGCGAAGCGCCCACGGCCCTCGCCCCCTCAGCCGACAGCGGCATATTAAGCTGGTCGGGACCCACGAACGTGCCTGCCGCACCGCCGAGCAGTATCGCCTTGAGGTCGCCTTGGACACCGCCAGCTAGTTCTATAAGTTGACCGAGAGTCGTCCCAAATTCGACCTCGTAAACTCCGGAGCGGCGGACATGACCGCTCAAACAAAATAGCTTCGTCCCGTTCGACTTCTTCGTGCCCAGCGCTGCGTAGGCGTCTCCACCTCGCCGCACAATGTCAAGCACATTGACGAGCGTCTCCGGGTTATTGATTGCCGTCGGGCAGTTGAACAGACCGTTGGTGGTTGGGTAGGGAGGCTTCTGGCGAGGTTCACCACGAAAGCCCTCCAGCGAATTAAACAGGGCCGTTTCTTCGCCACAAATGTAGGCCCCGGCACCGCGCATTATTTTAAGTTCGAAGTCGACAGCTGAGCCCGCAATCGCCGCTCCAAGAAATCCGGCATCTTCAGCTTGACCGATAGCCACCCGAAGCCGTTCGGTGGCCAGGGGGTATTCACCTCGAATATAGATCCACCCCTTTGAAGCGCCCGTCGCAAGCCCGGCTACCGTCGCTGCTTCGACCACGGCAAATGGGTCGTTCTCGATCAGGACCCGATCTTTGAAGGTTCCCGGCTCGGATTCGTCGGCATTGACGACGAGGTAGTGCGGGCGCGCGCCGACTTCCTTGGGCATGAACGACCACTTCAGGCCAGTCGGAAACCCTGCCCCGCCACGACCGCGCAGGTTGGAGGCTTTGACCTGATCGATGACCCAGTCGCGGCCTTGGCCGATCATATCGGCGGTTCCGACCCATGCCCCGCGCGAACGGGCGGCCTCTAGACGCCAGTCATGCAGACCGTAGAGATTTTTGAAAATGCGATCTTTGTCCTGGAGGAGCTGTGTCATGTGCCGGACTCCTTGATACGAATTTTCTCAAGCGCTTTGGCCTGCTTTACCCATTCATCGCGCTTGATACGACCGGGATAGCGCGCAAGCGCATCCGCTTCGATGGTCTTGATGTCGGCGGCTATCCATGCGCCGACCTGACGATAGTAATAGATGCCCTTCGCATTAAGATCGGATTCGAATTTCGGGCCGATGCCCCTAATCCGCTTCAGATCATCGGGTGCGCCATCGGTCGGGCCATCCGTATAGAGAACCTTGGGCGCCTTGACGGCCGCACGGGTACGGCGACGCGGGGCAACGGCAGACCCTTTGGGATCGGGTACGGGCTTTCCCGCGGATGTTTTAACGGGCTTGCGATCGGTTATGTCGTCCGCCTTTTTTGCGGGCACCTTGAGAGAGGATGGCGCTTTCGGTTTGTTCTTGCGGCCAGCGGCTGTGGCGCGATTGCCCTTGGCATCCGGCGCATGATCGGTGACCTGACGCTTGCGGGTGCTGTTGGGGAGCTTCTTCGCCTTCACGGATTTATAAGCCGTCATGTCGATCAGCGTGGTCGCGCCGCCAAAAGGCTCGGACGATTTTCGACCGTTTTGCGGGCCGGGCGCGGGCGCTTTGCCAGCCACCAGATCATCGAGCAGCGCCTCGAAGGTCTCGGGCGTCAGGTCTTCGTAATAATCATCAGAGGTGGCATTGCTGATCTGCGCCATGGGGGCATTCACGCAGGCACCGAGGCATTCGACCTCGACCCAGCTGAGCATACCGTCAGCCGAACGCGAGCCTTTCGGCCCGATGCGACGCTTCAGGACATCGATGAGGCCATCGGAGCCGCGCAACCAGCACGGCGTCGTGCCGCAAAGCTGGATGTGGTGCACGCCTACGGGCTCCAGATTGAACATGGTGTAGAAGGTCGCGACCTCATAAACGCGGATATAGGCCATATCCAGCATGTCGCCGAGCATGCGAAGCGCAGGTTCGGGCAGCCAGCCGCCCGCTTCCTTTTGTACGATCCAGAGTGCCGGAATCAACGCGGAGCGCTGACGCCCTTCGGGGAACTTCCTGACGAGATTGTTTAGCTTGCGCGTGCCGTCCTTGGAAAGCTCGAAGCTTTCCGGCTGGACGACGGCGAGACGGCGGGCGGTCATAGCTTCGCTCCATTGGAAACGAATACACGAGAAAAATTCTCTTCAAGGTCAACTACAGCTGCGCGAAGATTTTGAAACGTATTTGACAGACATTCAGAGAGCTCAAGCTCTTTACGACTGCCAGCAGATTGCAAATCTAAGTGGGAAAACACCTCCTGTGTTAGCTCAGCACGCACTAGAACCGTCTTTACCAGTAGGGGGAACGTTTGTGACAAAGCAACTGACACTCCCCGTATGCAATTTCTCAATTCAAAAAAATATGAACTAACGACAGGCTTAGTCATCACCTTCCCGGGAAAAAAATCTGACATCTTGTGGCCTC